>PVHX01008869.1:0-68798 GCA_004024805.1 Geosciurus inauris
TTTTTTTTTTTGGTACTGGGGATTGAACTCAGGGATACTCGACCACTGAGCCACATCCCCAGCCCTATTTTTTGTGTTTTATGTAGAGACAGGGTCTCACTGAGTTGCTTAGCACCTCGCTGTTGCTGAGGCTGGCTTTGAACTCGCGATTCTCCTGTCTCAGCCTCCCTGAGTGCTGGGATTACAGGCTTGAGCCACCGCGCCCGGCTTGAGTCTGGTTTTGAACTTAAGATCCTCCTGTCTCAGCCTACCAAGCTACAGAAATTGCAGACATGAGCCAACATGCCCAGTATGATGGTCAGTTCTGTGTCAACTTGTGTACCCAGTGACCTGGACTGAACATTTGGTCAAAGCATTAATTTTGGAGAGTCTGTGAGCATGTTTCTGGATAACATTAACATCTGGATCAGCAGACTGCATAAAGCAGATTGCTCTATCCAATGCAGACCTTCATTTCATCCAATCAGGTAAAGGTCTGAATAGAACAAAAAGGCTGACAGACTCTTCCCATGAGTAAGAGGGAACCCCTACCTGACTTCCTTATGGCTTTGGGGCTCAAACTACAACATCCGATCTCTTGGCTACAATTAGCTTGCCAACTATAAATCTTGTCAGCCTCCATCATCACATGGGCCAATTCCTCCTAATAAATCTCTTTTTATACAGAGAGCTATAATAAATATCACTGATTGTTTCTCTGGAAGACCCTAATACACCAAGTGTCCACCAACAGATGAATGGATAAACAAAATGTGGTATACACATACAGTGGAATATTGTTTAGCCTTAAAAAATAAATTCAAGCCAGGCACGGTGGCGCAAGCCTGTAATCCCAGCACTTAGGGAGGCTGAGACAGGAGAATCACAAGTTCAAAGCCAGCCTCAGCAATGGCGAGGCTCTAAGCAACTCAGTGAGACCCTGTGTCTACATAAAACACAAAATAGGGCTGGGGATGTGGCTCTGTGGTCGAGTACCCCTGGTTCAATCCCTGGTACCAAAAAAAAAAAGAAAGAAATTCAGCTGGGGCTGTAGCTCAGTGGTAAAGTGCTTGCCTAGCATGTGTGAGGCACAAGGTTCAAGCCTCAGCACTACATAAATATAAACAAATAAAATAAAGGTCTAAAAAATACAATAACATTAAAAAAAAAAAAAGAAAAAAGAAAAAAGAAATTCAGATACATGCTACAACATGAATGAACCTTGAAGACATTACACTAAATGAAATAAGGCAGTCACAAAAGGACAACTATTGTATGATTCTACTTATATAATGTTCTTAGAGTAGTCAATGTCATAGAGACACAAAGTAGAGTGCTGTTTCCCAGTGGCTTGAGGAAGGAGAGAACTGGGAGTGTTTAATGGGAACACAGTTTCAGCTGGGGAAAATGAAAATTCTCAGATGGATGGTGGAAATGGTTGCAGAGCAATGTCAATATGCTTGATGCCACTAATCTATACACTTAAAAATGAATAAGATGGTAAGTATTATTATACAGATGCTCCCTAATTACAATGGGGTAATATTCTAGTAAACCTATCACAGGATAAAAATATCTAAGTCAAAAACGCATTTAAGGGCTGGGGTTGTGGCTCAGTGGTAGAGTGCTTGCCTCGCACATGTGAGGCACTGGGTTTGATCCTTGGCACCACATAAAAATAAATAAACAAAATAAAGATAATGAGTCTATCTATAACTAAAAAATATTTAAAAGAAAAAAACACATTTAATACAGCTAACCTACTGGACATCATATCTTAGCCTCACCTACTTCAAACATGTCCAGAACACTTACATCAGATATTAAGTGAGACTTAATCATTTAATACAAAGGTTATTTTAAGTGTCAGAAGAGCTCATGTAATTTATTAAACACTGTAAAATATACTACAGACTATCAGCTGTTTATGCTCATATTGCATGACTGTCTGGGAACTTGAGCTCACTATTGCTGCCCAGCAACATGAGAGTATCCTATTACACACTGCTAGCCCAGGAAAAGAGCAAAGGCCAAAAATCAAAACATGGCTTCTCCCGAGTGCATTTCACTTTTGCACCAATATGAAAACCACCATAAGTAATGGACTGTCTATAAGTATTTTATGACAATAAAATAAGGTACTTTTTTTTTTTGTACCAGGGATTGAACTCAGGGGTACTCGACCACTGAGCCACATCCCCAGCCCTATTTTGTGTTTTATGTAGAGACAGGGTCTCACTGAGTTGCTTAGCGCCTTGCTGTTGCTGAGGCTGGCTTTGAACTCGTGATTCTCCTGTCTCAGCCTCCCAAAGTGCTGGGATTACAAGCGTGAGCCACCGCGCCTGGCTTAAAATAAGGTATTTTTATTTGGTTTGGTTTTTTGTTTTGGTGGTACTGGAGATTGAACTCAGGGGTGACCTACCACTAAGCGACATCCTCAGACATCTTTTTGTTGTTGTTTATAATTGTGAAGCAGATTATCACTAAATTGCTGAGTTTGGCCTTGAATTTACGATCCTCCAGCCTAAGCCTCCCATATCACTGGGATGACAAGTATGCACCTTTTATTTTTAGAAAGTTTATAGCAACAAGCCAGGTGTGGTGGCGCATGTCTATAATCCCAGCAGCTCAGGAGGCTGAGCCAGAAAAACTGCAAGTTCAAGGCAGCTTCAGCAACTTAGCGAGACCCTGTTTCTAAATAAAATACAAAAAAGGGCTGAGGATGTGGCTCAGTGGTTAAGCTCCCCTGGATTCAATCCCCAGTTAAAAAAAAAAAAAAGTTTATAGCAACAAACTTAGTGAGACCCTGTCTCAAAATAAAACAATAAAAGGGCTCAGTGGTAAAGCACTTGCTTAGCATGTTCAAGGTCCTGGGTCTGATCCCCAGCTCCACAAAAAAAAGTGGGGGGAGACCAATTAGGAAGTAGCTGGGGGAAGTAGTGAATCAGAACCAGAGAGAGCCTCTTTGTATGTGGAGGGTGAGGGGTAGGACTAGGTATTGAACCCAGGGGTGCTCTACCACTGAGCTATATCAACAGAGTCTCACTTAATTGCCAAGTTTGCCCTTGAACTTGTGATTCTCCTGCCTCAGCTTCCTGAGTCACTGGGATTACAGGTGTGTGCCACTACTCCTGGATCTAGTTGGTTGATTTTTTTTTTCTTTAGTTATTTGTTGTGTCTTTGTTTTATAAAATAGATTTTGTTTTATTTATTTATTTTTAATGTGGTGCTAAGGATCGAACCCAGGGTCTCACACTTGCCAGGCAAGCACTCTTTTTTTTTTTTTTTTTGGTTCCGAGGATTGAACTCAGGGGCACTTGATCACTGAGCCACATCCTCAGCCCTATTTTGTGTTTTATTTAGAGACAGGGTCTCACTGAGTTTAGCACCTTGCCGTTGTTGGGCCTGGCTTTGAACTTGTAATTCTCCTGTCTCAGCCTCCCAAAGTACTGGGATTACAGGTGTGCACTACCACACCCGGCTTTGTTGGTGGATCTTAATAGCTGGTTTCTACTGTTCTAATGTTGGATGCGCCTTCCAACATTAGGACATTATGGGGACACAACCAGAAGGTGGGCTTGAAGATGGGGAACAAACTAGTGAAGAGACAAGGAAAAACATTCCCAACATTCCATGGCACAAATGGTGGGTTTCCAACAACTGTCCACACGCTCAAGCTTTAGGTGCAAACATGTACCACAATGCTCATGTCACCGCCTTTCTTTTGTGCTCCTGGAAGGGATGAATTCTGTTTTTCTGAGGGTTGGACAGGCTCCTACTCTGAGTACAGGAGGGACCTTGTCCAGTCATGGTGAAGATAAGGGTTAGGAAGTACCTCAACGTCTCGCTTCAATTTCTCCAGGAAGTTCTTTTTACTCTCCTCTCCCACGTGCAGCTTCTGTCCTTCGTTGAGGAAGTCATTGTCTTTGAATGTTGGCAAGTCCTTGGCCTGGGAGAGCAACAGCAGCGTTAGGTTAGGTAGGCTCACTGACTTGCCCCAGGGAGAATGAGCTGTTCCGCTGGGAGCAGTGTGTGGAAAGGGAAGGGTTTTTAACACAAGATGCACAGTTTGCTCCATCAGCAACACAGGAGCCTACAGGCCCAGGCTTTGGAATGGCAAACATGTGGCATATGTCAGACAATGAGGACCAACCAAAGGATCCTTTCCTGCTGAACCTGGACTATGCCAGAGCTCAGAAAGACTCTTGTTGAACTATAACATGTAAACTGTCTCCATCCCAGCAAGACTATAAAGAATCCAGCGAGAACAGAAGTAAAAGGCTGGAGACTGAGGCCTACACCAAGGTCAAGCAGGTGCTTAGTAACAGAAATGTAATGGTGACAGCTGCAAGTCTGGGAACCAGGCTAGGGGCTGTGGAGGGGGAGGGACAAGATGGCCAATAGAAGGTGTTTCTGATTCCAAGCAACCTTTCCACTTGCTCAGCGCCAGCATACCTTCTCTTTGTCACTTGCTTCTCTGGCAACAGTAGAACCCTGAAAGGATAAGAGCCATCAGGAGAAGTTCAGCTGAGGCAAACTCCTTTGAGCTTACAAACATGCACTAGAGTTTGGAGAGAGGTGGCAGGTGAACGGAAATAGGCTGGTTAGTATCCTAGAGGGGCCAGGAGGCAGCAACTTGTCCACTCACTCCAGCATAGTCCACTTACAGAGCTCTGACTATATACAGTTACAGAACTTTCAGTCTAACAGGGGAGGTGGACATTAAACAGTGGTCACACAACTCATCAATTCATTACAATGGTGCTACGTGGTATGGGGAGGAGACACTCTGACATTATGAGAGCATGTAAGGCAAGGGATGTTCCTGGGCTGGGGAGGAGCAGTGGCCAGGGCCCACTTCCTGGAAGAAGCAGCATGTGAATTGAACTTAGAAGCTAAGTAGGCAGCCATAGGTTGGGGAAGAGCAGGGCTGCTGAGAGGGAACCTATTTGGGCAGTATATGTGAAATCCTGGGATGTGAAGGAGCATAGGCACTGCAGGGATGCAAAGAAAATCAGTGTGGTTGCAGCAGAGGGAGGGGACAGCAGTGTGAGGTGACAGAAGTCAGGAAACCTGATTCAAGAACAGTGGAAGCCAGGAGCGGTGGCGCACACTTGTAATCCCAGCACTTAGGGAGGCTGAGACAGGAGAATCGCGAGTTCAAAGCCAGCCTCAGCAACGGCGAGGCGCTAAGCAACTCAGTAAGACCCTGTCTCTACAGAAAACACAAAATAGGGCTGGGGATGTGGCTCAGTGGTCGAGGGCCCCTGAGTTCAATTCCTGGTACCAATAAAAAAAAGTGGAGTCCCCTGGTTCACAGCCCCATGTGCATCCTTCTCAGGTGTCTACAAATGCACTTGCACTGTCACTCCATAGGGCCTGGACAGATGCCAGAGTGTGAGCATCAGCATGGCCTGTCCCTACTCTGCTGCCCTGGGTGTGCATATCTCACAGACAGGAGTTGAAGAGCATCTACTGTTATATATATACAGTACATTTCAGGCTTAAGTAACATCTTATCACTGTCACCTGGACTTCAAGTATGAATGGTTTATAAGAATCAGGCATATCAACTCTAGAGTCACTTGTCCAAGGCAATGCATGTGCTCTAGCTTTCCCAACTATGCACAAGTCAGAGCAATGGCCCCTCACAGCCTCAGACATAAGGTGGCCACAATGCTGGGAAACACAAAGCCCTTTACCTTGAGGTCATACTTGCGGTGTACAGTGAGACGATGGCTAAACACATTCCTCGTGACCACCATGTAAGTTTCCACACCATCCACAGTCAGGCGGTACATGCCCAGGAACTGTGGCAAAAGGGTGTTACCATGACACTCCACTATGAACTAGAATGGAAAGCAGGAAAAGGAAGGTTAAGCAACATGAATGTGCCCAGGAATGGGGCTCTCCCCGGCTAAAACGTTCCCCAGCTCCCTGGATTCTACTTCTAGACTAGTGGTTTTTCTAGTGAGTTCTGTGAAGTAACAGGGGTTCCTCAGACTTTCAATAGGTGACCCCCACCCCCAGCTGGCATGGCAGAGTGAGAGGTAGCTAAGCAGGCAGTGCAGAGCCCCTCTAAGAGGCCACCTAAGATTTTGTTTGCAGTAGGATTCCACAGCAGGACAATCGTGGATCCAGGCCTTGCATCTCCTCTGCTAGCCTAATGCAGGAAAGCCAAAGGGCAGAGAATGGCTGCAGAGAGGCAGGGATGGGACCCAGCCGTCTGGGAGAACAGAATGGTCCCACCCAAAGCTCTCATCTGCTGTGCCCCAGACTTTCTGCTGGAAGCCCCCAAAGACCCGAAGTTCCCTTCACTACTCCTCTGGTGTCACAGAGAGAAGGCTCAGGCAGGCTTAGGACAGGCGCCCAGATGGCACCACAGCACCCCCTGCTTTCTCCCTAGGCAGATTCCAGATGAGTGGAAAGACCAAAATGGGAAGGAAACAACCCTGCTGCCCCACCTCTTTCAGAAGAAGCAAGGCAGATACCAGAGTGTGAACACTTTCCAACTCAGACAACAAACAGCTGTTCAACTGGGTCTGAGTCAGCAACATGCCTCTGTGGCTCCTTTTCTCTATTTAAAGTAGGTATTTCATGGGCTGGGGATGTGATTCAGTGGTAAAGCCTTGCCTGGCACGTGCAAGGCCCTGAGTTCAATCCCCAGCACTGCAAAAAATAAAATAAAATAGGCATTTCACCTCACAGAAACATGGAGAAGTTATTGCTTGGTTATCAGGAAACATTTGCCACTACCACAGGACATGGCCCTCCCTGAGAAGCCCACCAGGGCTCCCCTCTCCTTCCTCTAACCCATCTTCCACTGCCCAGGCTCGGGACTCACCATACCTGGTGGTATTTCTTTAAGATGTTGTGCATCTCAGCCACATCCTCACTTGACACAGTCTTGATGACAAAGCGTCGGTCATAGGTGGTAAGGAAACGCGTACCACACCGGCCCTGGCTGTCACTGTTGATGGGGGCACTGCGTGTCACTGAGTTCTGAGAGACCAAGACAAAAGCAGCTGGTTTGGGGAAGAGGCATAAACATTCTTTTCTTCTCCTTTCTTTTTGCGGTACTGGGGATAAACCCAGAGCCTTTCACATGAGCTACATCCTAGTCCTAGGATTCTGACTTTGATTCTGAATCCTCTGATGGGCTGGATTGCTCAAAGGTCAAAAATACTACAATAGAGGATTCCCAGATGGAACCTTATCCACCCCTTTACTCTTGGGGTGTTCATAATCCTTCCTAAAATCTTCCTCTACAATGATAAAGTGACCCTTACCATCTGCCCCTGATGTCACACTAGAATAGGAGGAGGACTGACTCTGAAGTTTCATTTCATCTTGATCCCAGAGAGCAAACCTACAAACTAAAACAGCCTCAGATTTGAGGGGGCTGGTTCTAATCCTGACCCTACAAGCCATATTACCTTGGGTGAACCGTAACTTCTCCACCCTGGGTTTCCTCAATTGGAATACTAGGAGGCAAATCCAGTGGATTTTTTCCAATCTCTTGGGTGACAAAGGTCACACTTAGGAAACACAACATGCCTAGCATAAGGATGCAATGGACACAGTCAATTCTTTTCCCTGTATTAACCCTGATGCTCAAAAACCCTTCCCAAAATGGGAAGCCAATCCTCAACTTTCTGATGATCAACACCTGCCCCTCATCTCAGCTTCCTGCTCATCTGAGCATGGCTGGGAGGCAGTTCTGGGAGACTTTCTGGCTCTCCCCCTACTCATCTTCAAGTCTCCAGTAGGATCAGAGTGCAGGAGAAGATGGGGAACAATGTGAGTTGACCAAAAGGCATATGTTCACCCAGCAGACCCCTGGGAGACAAGGCTGAGGGGAGATCCCAGTTGTTCCCAAGAACATGGAGATCTGCTCACAGAAGTGCCTCCTTTCCAGGGCCCTTCCCCATCTCTTACTGAGGATTGTACTTTCTATTGTCACCTAATGACTCCTCAAAAAACCATATGGAGGGACAAGCACCATCTTCGTGGAGGAAACTAAGTCTGAAGGGGTGATGGGCTCTGTATGTTCCTTGGAAAAGGTGCTAAATTAAAGGAGTTCCCCAGAAATAGGGCATTCCCAACCCAGAAATGTTAAGCAGGTTGCATGAATGAGTGACTTCTCTCGCTGCCTGAGCCTCTGCCAATAAGACTTGCAGCTGGGAGCCCAGGTGGAGGTACAGCTTGGCCTGTCTCAGGTCCAGGCAGCTTCTTCCCAATAAATCACTGGTAGCCCATGAGCAGAGTCCCTGCCCAGAACACCAGCCTTGCTGCCCTCATTTCAGTCTTGAGCAGTCATGTGCCCATAACACTTTAGAGGCAAAATGCAGACATGGGGAGGATGTGGTGAAAGGTCTAGGGATGGGGAAGGAACCACAGGAGAGAAGATATCCCAGCAATTTGGGATTCCAACAATGGCAAGAAGTTTTTAGAAAATCTCAGGCTCCAGCCAGGTCGTGATTTAGTTCAGGGTCTGATCCTAGCAGAGGGGGATGGAGGGACCTCACAGTACTTATTAGATGTGGACATTCCTGGGTACACAAAGCCCTGGCATCTCCTCCTCCTTTCACATACCCCCAGCCTCCTAGTCAGGATATTATATCTACAAGCAAGCCCTCAGAGTGAATGCAGGGATGGACGTTTGTGCCTGAGGCCCACTCTGCTCCTGTGAACTCTGTGAAAGGCTTACTGGGATTGGGTGACAGGAACTAGTATTATAAAAGACCTGGGCATCAGTTTTAGATTTCACTGTGCTGTACACTCCCCTTTTCCCCACAGATGATTGAAAGTCAGCTACGTTCTTACAACTATAAGGTGAAGTGGAAAATTCTCCCACCTTTACCTCTAGGCTATCTGCTAGAGAAGAAGGTCCAAAGAGAAGTGCAAGGTATAGAAGGGACTGAAGCCATGGACTCTGATTCAGACTATCATGTTCTGATATTGGGACTGATTCCTCTCAACAGGCTTCTAAGACAGTATCACCCCCTGAAAGGGGCAGTTGCCCTGACAAACCTACCCCACTCCCACCACCAACATAGGGGACAAGTTTAGGAGGTGACACTCATACCTGGGAAGAGGTTACACTACCCTTGAAGTCTTCCTTTTCTAATCTGTCTTATCTGCTTTAAGAGGCCTCATCTCTCGCTGGCAACAATTCTCTCTCTTAAGTCAAACTACGAAGGAGAGGGTTCTTCAGCCTAGACTGGGAATGTCAGACTGAAATGAAGCAGCTTCCACACATCCCTCTCCCTCCCGCTGTTCTCCCTCCCAGGGACAGGAGTGTGAGCTGAGGCATCCTCAGAAGCACATCTAAAGCCCATGTCCCTCCAAGAGCCCAGCAGTCCTGGGAAGAACTGCCTGGACTGGAATAAGATATGACAGGGGACACACAAGGACAGCTGACGCTTTTTCCTCTATTTGTCCTGTGGCTTCCTGACCCCACTCCACTCCCGAACCTTCCAGGTTTGTCAAGACAGCTCATACCTGGTAATCCTGATCATCAATCCCAAACCTCTCACGGAGATTTCGGAACACCATCGGGCAGTATTCCTTAAACTTAAAGCGGCTGGGAAGGTTCTCCCTAGGGAAAGTAGAGCGTTGTTCAACTTCATTCTGATATCAGAACTCTTCAAAGTGTGGCACACAGACTGCCCCAATCTGAATAATCTGCCATGCTTAAAATGCAGGTTTCTAGGCCCTAGGAACCCGAGGAGGTAACTCTGGAAATCTGCTTTTTTTTTTGGTACAGGAGATTGGACTCAGGGGCACTCGACCACTGAGCCACATCCCCAGCCCTATTTTGTGTTTTATTAGAGACAGGGTCTCACTGAGTTGCTTAGCACCTCGCCGTTGCTGAGGCTGGCTTTGAACTCATGGTTCTCCTGTCTCAGCTTCCCAAAGTGCTGGGATTACAGGCATGTGCCACTGCGCCCGGCTTGGAAATGTGCATTTTTAACAAACACTACAGGTGATTCTAAGTATGTATAAACTTAAAGTTTTTATATCTAAGCCAGGCCCTGGGGTGCATACCTATAACCCCAGCTACTTGGGAGGCTGAGACAGGAGGATGGTATGAAGTAAACATAAGAAACTTAGCAAAACCCTGTCTCAAAACAACAAAACAATATTATATCTCTATTTTGTAAATATTAATATAGTTGTATACTTATGATTTGTGTACTTTTCTATACATTGTCCTTTAATAAAACTTGAAGGAACAACAAAAAACAAAAAACTTACCCCTGTGAAGTGAGACTGTGTGTAGACCCTACCTTACAAGTGCTGTACGTGCTACAAGGGTTCATAGTATGTGAACTTCTGCTATGAGGCAATATCAATCTGATTTCAATAGGGAAAGACCTTTCTCCTCAAAGGTCTCTCTCCTTTCGGGTTGTTCCTACTCAAACATCCTGAATGGGTGGGTATTAAAGACGTCCAGCCCTGGGCTTCTGCTGGAATATAGGAAAAAAGTGAGGTAATCCCAGCACTTTGAGAGGCTGAGACAGGAGAACCGCGAGTTCAAAGCCAGCCTCAGCAATGGCGAGGCGCTAAGCAACTCAGTGAGACCCTGTCTCTACATAAAACACAAAATAGGGCTGGGGATGTGGCTCAGTGGTCGAGTGCCCCTGAGTTCAATCTCCAGTACCAAAAAACAAAAGAAAAAAAGAAAAGGAAAGGAAAGGAAAGAGTTAGGTATGAAGAGATCCCTAGTCAGCTAACTAGGATCCTATCTTTTAAAGCCATGTTTGCTGACTTCTGGCACAATCTACACCCTCTTCATTCCCTACACTCATCAGAGGATTGGACCTTAAAATGGCAGGTGGTGCACTGCCACCTCTGGAGCCCTGGCCTCTGGATCAGAATCACCTCCTTTTCTGCCTGAGTGGAGATCTGCCCCTCTTTCCTTAGGTGGCCACTTAGCAGGTGGCAGCTATGGAGACAGATGGCTTCCAGAACAAGATGTTATTACTAACTATGGCAAAGAGAGAGAGGCCACTAAGGGATATTCTGAAATCAAGCTTTTCCTCTGGGCTAACAGTCTGGGAACAATGGAGTGACAGTCTACCTGGTAAGGTGGTAAAGGTTTTAGGACAATGGAGAGTAGAACCAGGATGGACATAAAGAAAGCAACAGAGTATAGTAAACAGCAAAGGATCCCTGGGGTTTAACCCATAGTGGGATGAAAAAACAAGACCTCAACAGGGCTTAGAGCAGGCTCTCAACTGTACCAGGTGAGATGGCTAATGCAGGGTCTCCAACAATGTCTGAGACAACCTTCAGACACTGGTGCTATTCCAAGAAGCTACAAGGGATAAAAATAGGAAGAGTTCCTTTGGGTAGTGCCCTTGAGCACTATGCTTAGCCTGTTGTTCACACACCAGTCAGGGAGAAAAGGGCTTGGCTCACTGCAAGCCAAGAAAATGCCTGGGTGGTTTCTGTCTCAGACTAAGATCAAGATAGGGCCACTGCTGTAGCCACACACTAAATACTTCATGTCCCAAGTAGCTCATCCCTCCAGAGCTGGCCCTCCATGAATCACCCAGGACCTAGCCACACATCCCATGGACACTGGAGGTGGCTGATACAGAAATACAATGATCAGGGGCTGCGGCTGTGGCTCAGTGGTAGAGCACTTGCCTCCCATGCGTGAGGCACTGGGTTTGATCCTCAGCACCACATAAAAATAAATAAAGATACTGTGTCCATCTACAACTTAAAAAATATGTAAAAAAAAAGAAATACAATAATCAGAGAATGCCATGGAGAGAGAATGCCATTACAAATGTACTTTCCCAGCCAGCTTATCAACTCTGAGACAGGTAGTGCTGTTATTCTCTGCCAGGTGCTGGCTTGGCCCACCATGCATGAGGCCACAGAGGTTTGAAGGAAAGAGCTGCCCATAAAACTTGAGCCCACTCAGTAAGCAACTTACTTATTGAAGAGATGATTATCCACCTTGATTTTGCTGTAGGCTTTGAAGTCATCTGGCATTAGCATGACAGGGACAGGGACATTGCTTAGCTCATTGATCTGTGAAGCAAAAGAAGAGTTTCTTGAGACAATATGCTACCGTGTGAAATGCCACCATCCGTCCACAGATTCCTCCTCTATTTTTTTTCTGCTCTTCTTAAGTTCTCAATCTTATGTCTACCTGTTGAAATTCTCCTAATAAGTTATAGCTCAAAAGGCTCCTCCTTCATGAAGCTTTCCACAATACTCTAGACCATAAATACTCTTTCCCTATTTGGAATTCCTGAAGCATTGTTTATATCCTTCTTTTGGCCATCTCACAGACTACCACATTGTAGTTTATATTATGCTGATAAACTTCATAGGCCTGTGAGACTTCAGCTAGGCAATACTGTTATTGATCTTTGGGGGCTATGCACACCACAATTTAAACAGGTTTAAGTTAATTGAATTGAATTGAATTCAATATTTGTCAAATGCAATACATGGATCAATGAATAAATGTCCTCCAACCTAGGTGCATATTTTTTTAAATTTTTTTTTAGATGTTGATGGACCTTTATTCATTTATTTATATGTGGTACTGAGTATCGAACCCAGTGCCTCACGCATGTGAGGCAAGCGCTCTACCACTGAGCCACAACCCCAGTCCCCCTAGGTGCATATTAATTAAAGCTTTTGAACATCCTCATGCAAATTGTGGGCTACTCAAAGCAGGAAAAAAACATGGGTGAGTTTGTATGGGTGTGTTAACTTGCATCTCCAAAGTAAAGGGTTAAATTTAAAGTGAACAGGGACGGGATTGTGGCTCAGTGGTAGAGCGCTTGCCTCACATGCATGAGGCACTGGGTTCGATCCTCAGCACCACATAAAAATAATAAAACAAAGGTATAAAAAAAAATTTAAAGTGAACAAAAAGAGTACATGCTTTACCCCTGGTTCACTCTGGCCCCTCTGGCAAAAGCAGGGCCAGTTCCCTATGCCATGACTTGCTGATGCTGAACTGGGGGAGATGGATTAGGATGACTTGCCCCCACTGCACACAAACCTTCTCTGGGTCTTTCATCCCCCTTCAGAGAGTTGGCTTCCCACTGGTACAGAACTGAGTGGGCAGATCCTGCCCTTCCCCATCCCATTTAGCCTATTAGTGGTCTAATTAGCCACAGATGTCCTCTTCCATCACAAAAGAGTATTTGACATTTGACCCTCAACCCAGTTGCCACTAATGCATTCAGAATTTATAGAGGAAACCCTAGTCCTGACTTAATGGATTGGGGGTTGCAGGGGCACAGCCTTGTGTCTCCCAGATACTTTTCTTACAAATCCTATTATCTCAATGAGGCCCCATGTGGCAGGGAGGGAATAACCTACAGTCATTAGGACTCCTCCAGAAGCATAACTGGGGAAAATGGTATTTAATTTGCTGCCCTTTTTATGTTCCAAACTTTTTTTTTTTTTTTTGGTGCTGGGGATTGAACCCAGGGCCGCAAGCACTCCACCAACTGAGCTATATCCCCAGCCCCCCAAACATTTCTTTTTTTAATTTAGAAATATCAGAGGATAAAGGAAGCTCAAGTTAATGCAGTAACTTCTCAGAGTTGGTAAAAAAACCCAGTTCACTCATGGGGAAGCTGAGGAAGGTGGAGGAGTATATGGGTACAAAGAAAGGACAGTACGATAGAAATATAAGTTGATGGTGGGGTGGAGATGACAAACTGCTGGCAAGTTTGACTGACACAGACATACATGAAACTACAGAAAGAAATCATGTACAAGGCTGTCTGGGTAGTGTAGAGGGTGTCAGGTGTAAAGGGACATGAGAAGTATAAGGTGATAGAAATGTTCCATGTGTTGTTTGGAACATGGTTATATGGGTATATACATTTGTCAAAAATCTGCAAACTGTTCACTTTATAAATGTGTGTACTTTATTGTATGTAAAGTTTTCTTCAATAAAAGTGATTTAAAATTTTCCACCATCCTAGTCTGTGATGACCTTTATTGTTAAGCCCTCCCAATAAAACAAGCCAGCCAGCTCCCATTCCAGAGGCGCTCATGAGAGAACTTGACTGTCCAATGTGTGCCTACAGAGGAAACCATTCTACTTCCTTATTTTTCTGCCAACATAAACAATTCATGATGGTGGTACTACTTCCTTTTTCCTGGTATATCAAGCCTGGCTGTGAGAGTTAAAGGGGAAATACAGAAAAAGAGGTTCCAGGATCTCAAGCCATTCACCTTTTCTAGCTTATCCCTCCATGCTAGAGAGAATATACCACTGGCTCACAGTGTAGCTTCAAACCAAAAACATTACACAGTCTGCTACAAACTGATTCTGATTAGTCTAAGATCCAAATTTAATGCCAAAGTCAAGGACTGATACTAAGGGAAGCAGAAAAAACTAAACCACTTACTTGAGAGAGGTCAACTGTCCCTTAACCAGGGCGAATCAGTCTCACAGGACCTATTCAGGAACACTGTATAATTTTTTTTTTTTTTTTTTTGCAGTACTAGGGATTGAACCCAGGGGCACTCTACCACTGAGCTACAGCCCCAGGTCCTTTTATTTATTATTTGTTTATATTTATTATTATTTTGAGCCAGTGTGTTACTGAGTAACCCAGGCTGGCCTTGAACTTGTGATCCTCCTGCCTTAGCCTTGGGAGTTGCTGGGATAACAGTCATGTGCCATTATACTCAGCTCATTTTTACTCTTGATTATAAGTCCAATAACAGGAATTTTTTATTTTTTTGGCATCGAGGATTGAACTCAGGGGCACTCGACCACTGAGCCACACCCCCAGCCCTATTTTCTGTTTTATGCAGAGAAAGGGTCTCACAGAGTTGCTTAGTACCTTGCCATTGCTGAGGCTGGCTTTGAACTTGAGATTCTCTTGTGTTAGCCTCCCTAAGTGCTGGGATTACAGGCATGCGCCACTGTGTCCAGCTAGGAATTTGTTAATTCAAATAATACATTGGTGAACAATCCATGTACCTCAACTATATAGACTCACCCCTTTTTTCCAATGGGCCACATGTAGATCATTCACTCTAGGGCTTAGTTATACTTTTATTTTGGTACCAAGGATTAAACCCAGGGGCACTTAACCACAGAGCTACATCCCCAGCCTCCCCTCCTTTTTTTCCTAGTATATCAAGCAAATGTATATATACAAACATATATACCCATATAACCATCACTCCAAAAAAGCATGGAACATTTCTATCACCTTGTGCTTCTCATGTCCCTTTACACTTGACAACCTCCAACAGTAACAGGGTCTCACTAAGTTGCTTAGAGCCTCCCTAAGTTGCTCCTGCCTCAGTCTCCCAAGTTGCTGTATACTTTTAACTTTTTATTTCTTAGTTGTGCTAAATTTTATATCTCCAGAGTTCAATTCAATTTCAAATGAACAGGAGTTACTGAAAAAGCTACTATATGCTTCATTCTATGGAAGATGTGTGTGAGGAGGGGTGCCAAAGAGAAAGGGTTATGTACATTAAAAAAATATGAGGCTTATGCTCTATTCAAGGAGATGAGCCAAACTCATGGCACAGTGAAACTCAAAGTCAAAGCAGTACACAATATTAAGAAGAACACGGGGACACAGATATCAAGACCAGCAGAGTGACAGGTGCGGTGGCACATGCCTATAATCCCAGCACTTTGGGAGGCTAAGACAGGAGAATCGTGAGTTCAAAGCCAGCCTCAGCAATGGCAAGGTTCTAAACAACTCAGTGAGACCCTCTACATAAAACACAAAATAGGGGTGGGGATGTGGCTCAGTGGTCAAGTACAACTGAGTTCAATCCCCAGTACAAAAACAACAACAACAACAACAAAAAAACCCAGCAGAACATCAGAGGAAGATAAGGTTAAAATGATGCAAGGGTCAGACTTGGGCCCTCACACATCAGGCTATAAACAGGCACGCAGGCCTTTGCCAGCATTGCCAAGAGAACTGGGAGAATCTACTACAAGATCATGTTACACTCCTCATAAAAATCTTCCATGGTTCCTCATCAATCTCAGCGTAGTTTTAACTCCCTAACCTGGCATTCAACACCTTTTCTGATCTCGCTTGGACTCTGCCAAACTTTTACTCAATTTATGACATCCAAGCACTGTCTCAGAAACTGGGGAGACAAAAACCAAAAGATAAGGTCTCCATTTGGCTGTGAAGACAGACAACAGTAACTAATACAACATGATAAGTGCTATAACTGCCTATGAGATGGAAAAACAGATTAAGAAATGATTGATTCTGGGCTGGGGGTGTAGTTCAGTAGTATAGCACTTAAATGTGGTATGCCAGAGGCCCTGGGTTTGATCCCCAGCACTGCAAGGAAAAGACAGAGAAGTAAAATAAAAGAAGAAGAGAAATGATTGCTTCTGCCCAAGAGTAGGAATGAGGGAACTAATTACTAGAGGAAGTTATGGAGAAATACATTTGAGAAAGGCCTAACATCATAGTTCTCAAAAAAAAAAAAAAGGTGAGGGGGTGGAATCCTAGGCCATAGGAACAGTGAAAACCAAGCCTGAGAGTTGTGAAATACACTGCCCATTTTAAGAACAGTGAGTATGTAATGCAGGGACACCTGGGTAAATAGAGGGCAGCAGCACAAGTCAGAGGAAATGAGAGCAGGGGGATAACAGAAAGACATGTGAACCATGTAGCACATTATAAATATTAATAAATAACAGCTGCTTCCATTGATCAAATGCCTATGAGAGGTTGGTGCTTTCTATCATTATAAATCACACATATACAATATATATTCTGTTCTATGCTATAACTTCTAACATTGGTAGTCATATAAAGTATTATTAATCAGATTAATAATAGAGAAGATCAAGCCGGGCGCAGTGGCGCAAGCCTGTAATCCCAGCACTTAGGGAGGCCGAGACAGGAGAATCATGAGTTCAAAGCCAGCCTCAGCAACAGTGAGGCGCTAAGCACCTCAGTGAGACCCTGTCTTTACAGAAAACACAAAATAGGGCTGGGGATGTGGCTCAGTGGTCAAGTGCCCCTGAGTCCAATCTCCAGTACCAAAAAAAATAATAATAGAGAAGATCAAAAACACAGACACTATATGAAGAAATAGGATTTGATCCCAGGTCTGTCTGATGCCAAAGCCTGAGCTCTTTATACCATACTGTGCAATCCTGTTTATGGATGGCCACCCTGCCTAAGGCTGTGTTTTCCATTCCCTGTCTCTATATCCTAATAACCAAGCAAGGAAAGCATTAGCTGGGCGCGGTGGTGCACACCTGTAATCCCAGCACTTTGAGAAGATGAGACAAGAGAATCGTGAGTTCAAAGCGAGCCTCAGCAATGGCAAGGCGCTA
Organism: Geosciurus inauris; assembly: GCA_004024805.1. Lineage (NCBI taxonomy): Eukaryota > Metazoa > Chordata > Mammalia > Rodentia > Sciuridae > Geosciurus > Geosciurus inauris. Next base: position 17,321 of record PVHX01008869.1, read on the forward strand.
AGCAACTCAATGTGATCCTGTCCCCACATAAAACACAAAATAGGGCTGGGAATTTGGCTCAGTGGTCAAGTACCCCCGAATTCAATCCCTCATACCAAAAAAGAAAAAAAAAAAAGGCAGCAAAGCATTATGCTGACTTTATAAGAAATAAAAATAAAGAGCCGGGCATGGTGGCTCATGCTTGTAATCCCAGCACTTAGGGAGGCTGAGACAGGAGGATCGCGAGTTCAAAGCCAGCCTCAGCAATGGCGAGGCACTAAGCAACTCAGTGAGACCCTGTCTCTACATAAAACACAAAATAGGGCTGGGGATGTGGCTCAGTGGTGGAGTGCCCCTGAGTTCAGTCCCTGGTGCCAAAAAAAAAAAAAAAAAAAAAGAAATAAAAATAAAGCTAGCAAAAAGAAAAGAAAAATATGACTGCTCCAAAGTATACCACTAATAATGGGCAGAGCCTAGATTTGAACTTAGGCTTGTCTACTACATGATAGATTTAGACTTGATTATGCAGCAATGGGAAGCCCTCTCAAGTTAAGTCTGAGGATTCACAAGTTGAGTAATACAGAAAGGGATGAAAATCAAGTAAGAACTGCAAAAGGCAAAGAAGCAATAAGACCATCTATAGGGCCAATACAATAGTTCAGATAATAGACTGGAACAGTAATACTAGAAAGGATAAAAGCCAAGAGAATCAGCTAAGATCTAGCTCAATGACAATTCCTGTCTGAGAGGTTCTCTGTCTCCCCCAGGTTGAATTAATTACTCATTCCTCTGTGAATCTTTACATCCTAAATATCACCTTCACTTGGGTAATTATTTATTTATTTGTTTATATGTTTGATTTCTCCACTAGGCTGAGTCCCTAGAAGAGAGGTTTTTTGTTTTGTTTTGTTTTGTTTTGTTTGGTACCAGGGATTGAACCCAAGGGCACTTAACTGAACCACATCCCCAAGCCCTTTCTAAATATATTTTGCCGGGCGCGGTGGCTCAAGCCTGTAATCCCAGCACTCAGGGAGGCTGAGACAGGAGAATCGCGAGTTCAAAGCCAGCCTCAGCAATGGCGAGGTGCTAAGCAACTCAGTGAGACCCTGTCTCTACATAAAACACAAAATAGGGCTGGGGATGTGGCTCAGTGGTCGAGTGCCCCTGAGTTCAATCCCCAGTACAAAAAAAAATATATATATATATATATATATATATATATATATATATATATATATTTTATTTAGGAACCAGGTCTTGCCAAGTTGCTTAGAGTTTTGCCAAGTTGCTGAGGCTGGCTTTGAACTGGCAATCCTTCTGACTCAGCCTCCTGAGCCACTGGAATTACAGGCATGCGCCACTGTGCCCCGCGAGACTCTATCTTACACACGTTTATGTCCTTAAAAAATAACTAGGGGACTAGGGTTGTAGCTCAGTGGTTGAGCGCTTGCCTCGCATGCGTGAGGCACTAGGTTTGATCCTCAACACCACATAAAAAATAAATATAATAAAGATATTGTGTCCATCTACAACTTTAAAAATATTTTTAAAAGGGGGGGCTGGGGTTGTGGCTCAGCGGTAGAGCGCTTGCCTCGCATGCATGAGGCCCTGGGCTCGATCCTCAGCACCACATACAAAGCAATAAAATAAAGACATTGTGTTCATCTACAACTAAAAAATTATAAAATATATATATATATATATTTTTTTTTAAAAGGGCTGGGATTGTGGCTCAGTGGTAGAGCGCTTGCCTCGCATGCGTGAGGCACTGGGTTCAATCCTCAGCACCACATAAAAATAAATAAATAAATAAAGATATTGTGTCTATCTACAGCTAAAAACAATATTTAAAAAAAAGAAAATGACTGGTACATAGTAGTTATTAAGTAGAATGGATGGACAGAACAGGAGGAGGGAAATGGGAACTGAAGAATGGCTACCAACAGGATAAATGGAGAAAACAGACAGCAAGGCTAGTGTGCCTGTGCCAGAGGCTTACAGTCTGGAGGATGGGAAGAAGGTTGAGATCAGCTCCTGAAGCTATGACCAGACTGTGAAGTTTCAAATGCCAGGGACAGAAGAAAAAATTTGGTAGACAAAGGGAACAACTACAAGTTTTGAAGCATAAAAGGTCCTGCCTAAAGCAACGTGTTAGGAAGATGTGCCTTTGCTTTACTATTTCTGCACATTCCTAGGCCAATCTCATTCACCTTCAGCAGCCTCAGGGGTACATTGTGGAATGCAAACCCACTGAGTATCAGGCTCAGTACAACATATTAGGAAGGTAAATCTGTTGTATGTCATGTCATCTAAGTAGTTTTTGGATTCTCCACATGATCAATTCCATAAGCCCTCAGCATAAATAATGAGAAAGCTAACCAAACTGTTTAAGAAACAACTTAGAAGCAGAGCATTCACTCTGTGATGATCCTACTAGAGATAAAAATTCAGTCACCAGCTAGGCATGGTGGCATATGACTGTACTCTCAGCAGCTAGGGAGACTGAGGCAGGAGGATCACGAGTTCAAAGTCAGCCTCAGCAACTTAGCAAGGCCCTGTCTCAAGATAAAAAGGACTGAGAATGTAGCTCAGTGGTAAAGCACCCCTGGGTTTAATCCCTGGTACCAAAAACAAAATCCAGTTACAAACTTCTAGTCTGGTGAATTTTTGATTCCAGAAGCCCCCACTTCCCTGTGTATGACCTTCATAGGAATTGTTACCTAGGAGGCACGGGTTAGCCACACTGGCTTCCTGACATGTCCCAGGGCTTTGAGAGCAGCAGTTCAGCAATAGGATGGCCACCAATGGCTTATCTATTACCTGCCACCGTAGAAAACATGATGTGCTAGCTAACACACTCCTAGAACCAAAGAGGTCCAAACAAGATCTGAAACTACAGAGAAGAAAAGAACTAAAAGCTAAGGGAGCCTATAAATCCACCTGTGTTTATTCCCTTTTATATCCTGGTTTTCTTTCTCCTGTTTGAGTCCCCTGTTCTCTGCAAGATGGGAATGCCTGCTGAAGGGCAAATTCACCCAAAGTCCTTATCACAGCAAGAGTATTTCCTAAAGATCTCTAAAGCAACAGGGCAAGAGAAAAAAGTAAGGAAAGAAGGTTCTGGGTCTGCATTAAGCAGAAGAAAAGTGTAGACAGAATTGTTGTGGGATGTAGGAGAAAAACTGAGCAGACATAAGAATGATTCTGTTCCATACCAATATACAAAAATGAACTCCAAATGCATTAGAGATCTAGATTTAACAGCTAAAACCAGCCAGTCAAGTGGCACATGCCTGTAATCCCAGTGACTTGGGAGGCTAAGATAAGAAGTTGGCAAGTTCAAGGTCAGCTGGGGCAACTTAGCAAGTCCTATGCAACTTAGTGAAAACCTGTTTCAAAATAAAAAATAAAAAAGGGGGGATAGTCAGGTGCGGTGGTTCATGCCTGTAATCCCAGCACTTTGGGAGGCTAAGACAGGAGAATCGCAAATTCAAAGCCAGCCTCAGCAATGGTGAGGCACTACGCAACTCAGTGAGGCCCTGTCTCTACATAAAACACAAAATAGGGCTGGGGATGTGGTTCAGTGGTCGAGTGCCCTTGAGTTCAATCCCCAGTCCAAAAAAAAAGGGGTGTGTGTGTGCTGGGGATGCAATTCAATGGTAAATTCCCAGAACTAAAAACCAAACCAAACCAAAAAAAAAATAAACCACCAAAAAAATACAAAAATTAAAAAAAAACCCAATACACACAACAACAACAACAACAACACTATTCATAAAAATCAAGATATGGAACAACCTAAATCCATGGGTAGATGAATAAAGAAAATGTGGGAAATATATAGAATACTATTTAGCCTTGAAAAGGGAAATTCTGCAATACTCAACAACATGGATGAATTTTAAGGATATTATGCTAAGTGAAGTAAGCCAGTCACAGAAAGACAACTATTGTATGACTTCCCTTAATAAGTTATCTAAAATCATCAAATTCATAGAAACAAAGAGTGGAATGGTGGTTGCCAGAGATTTGGAGGAAGGAAAATTGGGAAATTAATGGGCATAAAGTTTCAATCAAACAAGATGAATAAGCTCTAGAGATCTGCTGCACAACCTATGAAAAACAATACTACATATTACACACTTAAAAACTGTTAGGGGGGTAGATTTCATGTTAAGTGGTTTTTTGTTTTGTTTTGGTTTGGTTTTTTGGTACTGGGGATTGAATTCAGGGGCACTCGACCACTGAGCCACATCCCCAGCCCTATTTTGTGTTTTATGTAGAGACAGGGTCTCACTGAGTTGCTTAGTGCTATTGCTGAGGCTGGCTTTGAATTCACAATTCTCCTGTCTCAGCCTCCCTAAGTGCTGGGATTACAGGCATATGCTACCACACCCAGCTCATGTTAAATGTTTTGATCTCAGTAAATATTTTTTTTAAAAAAGAGCTAAAACTATAAAACTCTTAGAAGGAAATACAGGAGTAATCTTTACAACTTTGGTTAGACAAAACCTAAGATATGACACTAAAGTATAGGCAACAAAAGAAAAATACATAAACTAGACTTTATCAAAATTAAAACATAAGCTTCAAAGGATACCAAGAAAATTTAAAAACCCAATATGAATGGGAGAAAATATTTGTAAATCATACATCTAATAAAGGATTTATATCTAGAATACATACTCTTACAACTCAATAAAATGTGACAACCTGATTCAAAAATTGATATATTTTTTTAAATGGGCAAAAGATTTAATAGATATTCTCCAAAGAAGCACACAAGATGCTTAACATCATTAGTTATTAGGGAAATGCAAATTAAAATCACAATGAGATACTGTTTCACACTCACCAAAACGCCCACACTAAAAAGACAATAACAAGTGTTGACAAGGATGTGGAGAAATTAGAACCCTCATATACCACTGGTAGAAATATACACTGGTGTAGCTACTCTGGAGAACAATCTCACAGTTTCTCAAATGGGCAGCATCAACTGCTCCTATTCCTCTGATCATCTTGGTGAGGCTGCACACATACCTGGTTTCTAAAACAGCCCACAAGTATCAGGTCACACCAGCCTTCCTGGTCTACATACTCCTTCCAAGGTATTTCTTCCCTAATTCCAGAGCTTCTGAACTGTTATTTTATCTGCTAAAACACAAAGTTTCTCTCTTTACTAGTTATCCCCTGACAGTTCAAAAGTCTTCTGAATTTTCCCTTGTTTTCTATACACTCTTCCTACACAAAGTCCAGGGGCTGCATCTCTTGTCCACGAGAGGAACTCCTTTAAAAACACTGCATTCAAAGACCTTTCTTTTTCCACCTAGAATTAAACCAACTGCCTCATGAGAGGATAATTGGTTTCTGCTTTAAATAAAGACATATATAGTCGGGTATGATGGTGCAGCCTATAATCCCAGCAACTCAGGAGGCTGAGGCAGGATGATTGCAAATTTGAAGCCAGCCTCAGCAATACAGTGAATACTTAAGCAACTTGACAAGACCTTGTCTCAAAATAAAAAGGGCTGGGGATGTGATTTAGTAGAAGTACCTCTGGGTTAAATTCCCAACACCAAAAAAAAACAAAAAACAAAAACAAAGCAAAAGAAATGACATATCCAGGCTGGGGCTGTAGCTCAGTGGTAGAGTGCTCGCCTAGCACGTGTTAGGCACTGGGTTCGATCCTCAGTGCCACATAAAAATAAATGAATAAAGATATTGTGTCCATCTACAACTAAAAAAATTTTAAAAAATAAAATAAAATAAATAAAAAAAGAAATGACATATCCGACATTCATGTATGATTTACCATAGGCCAGTACACCTAGATGTCTAAAAGGGTGAGAAATCAAAGAGAAGACAGCTGAAAACTCAGATGGCAAAAAGTTGTGACAGCAGGCTTCTGAACAAAGGGAACCTCCAAGAAAGCCTACTGATCTACCAAGAGCAAGTGGCCCTGATCCCCAAGAAAACAGGAAGATTTTATATTCTTCTGGGCATGTGTCTCCACTTCTAGATGGGGACACTAAACTACTAAACCTTCTTGTAGGTCAGGATGAAGCAATAAAACATGAGACTAACTCACCTCCAAAGCTTACCTGTCCAGGGCAGTGGTACTCTATATCGATCTCACACAGGTATTCATTCAGCTTAGATACATGACTCTTGCTTAAAGTCAGTGCCTTTCCAGGAAGCTCCTCAAACTTTCTTAACTGCATTTTAATCACTGAATTACACTCCCAACCCTTTATTTTTTATTTTTTTAAATTTTGAGACAGGGTCTAACTTAGTTGCCCAGGCTGGCCTCCAACTCGCTATCCTCCTGCCTCAGCCTTCTGAGTTTCTGGGATCACAGGCATGTGCCACTACATTCAGCATCAAACTGTCTAAAGTTGGCAAAGAAAGAAGGTGAATACCTTGTCCATCTGCCATTCAAAGGCTTCCATCTCATTGCCTGGGCAGACTCATTGCCTATCTAGTAGAAAAGAAAGCACCATGCACACTCTCAGGAACTGGCATGAACAAGCACATGCCCCAGAGCATATATTCAGATTTTCTAGCAATATTATAGCTCCCATCTATCCTAGGATGTGAGGAAAAGGAACAGAAGGCAAAGAAAACAAGACCTGCCCCTCAAGCACCACCACTGGCCAACATACTCCTGTGATGCTGGATAATGAGCTCAATCTCTTGCTGGAGTCACAGACAAGCTACACCCAGGACCCAAGTTCCTTCCAGCTATTCCAGACTCAGGCTTCTACCAGTTCTCTACAGAGATATAATGCTTTCTAGTGAGATGCAGGATAGAAAATAAAATCAAGGAATGACTTCCAGAAAGGGACACAGGGTTCTCATTTTGATGACCCAGTTTCCCACAAAATGTTGCCAGATGACCCTGGTGGCAGCAGGAAGCAGGAGGAGCAAATTCTGCTGGATTGTTGGCCCAAAGCAGCTCCTAGAGGTCTTAAACCAGTGTACTCACTACCCTGCCAGGACCCTCACTAATCTTAGTAATGACAATGAAAGGTAATCTACCCAAGACCAACTAAGACCTCACATATAACATGTGTTTTTCTATATCAGATGTAGTGATAAAAAACCATGGCTCAGGCTGTGGTTCACCAACTTCCAGCCAGTCACTTCCAGCTCTTCTACCAAAGCAAAGCGAAGTCCTGGGTCCCTTGGTCATCATTTGGTCTAATTTCAAGAGTTCAGAGAAGCCAGGGAACCTAAAGAATTGAAGTCCACGGAAAACCCAAAGCTTCATTTTCCTCATTCCAAACTTTTAGGTGGCAAAGTTGGTGCTGCAGGTCTTTTTACTTCCTCTACTCAGTCCCAGTGCAGGAACTCACAAAGAAATGATCAGAAGGCAAAGTGCAAGTGAGGAGAAGAGAAGAAAGACAGACCCTAAACAAACGGCACAAGTCACCGAGCTCAAATAGTGTCCAGATCCAAATTCTTGGCATAGCTAATAGACAATCTCAAAGCACCCAAGATCCAGGGCTCCTCTCATCTACGACAACAATCACCATACAATAGAAATGTCAATGTCTTTGAAATGAACACCACAGAAGAACAGGGAAGACACATTATTTCCACTATGAATAGTCCTTATAATCAGGCTTCTACTGCTCTCAGAATGTTACATTTACTCTTCTCCTTCTTCCAGAAGGACCCTAGTAAAGTGTCTGTAGTTCAAAGGAGCCTGTGCTTCTCCAGTTGATACATCTTATTCAAGAAAAAACAAACCCAGAGAGATTTCCATAGTAGGGGATAAGTAGGCCTGGAGGATGGGAAACTTTGAGCAGCCACACCAACCAAACGACTACACATAGAGGAATATTCAGGCAGGCCAGTGCCACTTGCCCTGTCAACGGGACAATGATCCAGCAGCCAGCTACCAAGGAAAAGGAAGAATACACAAGTGAGATGAGAAGCAAGGCAGAGGGGACCAAAGGGATGCCGGTGCACCCAGGCCTTCCCTCTGAGCTCCAGGGGTAGCCCGAAGCGAGCACACGAACGCTGCAAGCCAGAGGGGCTGGAGGCAATACTGCGACCGCACACCACGGAGACACCAGGCCTCGCGTGGCGTTCGGGAAGTGCACCCCCGGCCCGACGGCATGCAAGGGTGGGCGGGGGTGCGTGCAAGTGGCTTGGCCAGGGGCTGCAGGCGTCACCCGCAGGGCCCGCGGGGCGAGGGCTGAGGGCACGGGACACGCGAGGGAGCTGGTTACCGTGTGGTTCACCCCCCACATCAGGACGCTGAGGATCGGCTCGCTGGCCCGGAATAGCTTCACTTTCTGGCACACGAAATGCTTCTTCTTGGTCTTGGTCTTGCTGGCGCTGAGCGGCGCCACCGCCACCGCCGTGGTGTTGGTGCAGTTGGACGACATGCCCGGGGCGGCGGCGGCGGCGACAGGGGGGGCGGCGAAGACAGCGCACAAGCCAGCGGCCCCAGGCCTCCCCCGGACCGATCCCCACCCCCGCTGCCTCACCGCGCCATGGTCGCGCCCGTCCCGTTACCTCCCCACCCCACCCCGGTGGTTCCGTCCGCCCCACGCCCCGCCCTCCCCGGTCCGCCCCGCCCCAGGGAGCCGGCCGGCCGCTCCTGCACCCCGCCCCCAGAAGGTGCCACCGCCCCGCCGTCACCAGGCTCTCTCCTCCCCGCCGGGGTGGTACCGCCCGTGCCCAGGAGGCAGAGGCCGCCCCACCCGCCCTTCCTCCCCGGGCCTGACAGGAGTTCGGCCGGCCTCCGCACGCCTCAGAACCCGCGCCGGAGCGGAGAGAGGAGGACGGATAGGCAGGTCTCGCTGTGTACCACCGGAGGAACTGCCTGTCCCGGCACCGCCAAAGCCCCAGTTTGGCTCTTTCCCGCAACCTGAGGTGCCAAGATGGCGGCTACGCCACTGCTTCGGGAAAGGAGGGGCGGGAATGCGAGGAGGGTGGGACGTACCATCCCCACCTCGGGGGAAAGAAGAGGAACACAGCAAGGGGAAAAGGAAGTCCAGCCTGGAAAACCAAGGAACGCCCCCTCGCTCCACCCAAGCGTGGATCTTCCCACTCCCTTGGGCCCAGGGCGCACTCCACCCGCGAGGCACGCCCCTTTCCCCCAGGGCCAATGAGAGGGGCAGCCGGGAACTCTGGGTTTATGAATGGGCCCCGCGCCCACCCACCTGCCGCCTGTTCTGAGCCCTAAGGGTCAAGTTAAAAACCGGTGGGCACCTTCAGACACGTACCCTAATAATCGTCTTATTCTCTGGCTTAGTTCGTGAGATCTGAGTAAATGGCCCACGCTTTGTTACATAATTCCTTTCGGACGAAGGATCTCCATATATTCGACACAAATCATGGGTCAACATTCTATAACAGGAGTAAGAAAACTCGATATTCCACGTGGTCACTCTTTACAGTTACAAAAATAAGTGTAACCTTTATTACCAAGTAATGAAATAAAAACGATAATTAACTGTAGCATAGGGCAGTAGATGAGGTGATTAATGAATAACAAAAGTATGTTACATTCTCTTTGGGCAAAAACTGTTTTTTTAAAGCATTAGTGTCTGGCATCATAAGTGCTCAAAAATAAAAATCCAAATACATTTTAACCAGAATTAGGAATTAGAAGAACAAAGAAATAGCTCAGCTAATGTGTGAGTCAAAAATGCCTAGGAGTGGGTGGGATTGTAGCTCAGCGGTAGAGCGCTTGCCTCGCTTGCGTGAGGCCCTGGATTCCATCCTTAGCACCACATACAAAGTAATAAAATAAAGACATTGTGTCCATCTACAACTAAAAAAAAAATATTTAAAAAAAAATGCCCAGGAGGGGCTGGGGTTGTGGTGCAGTGGTAGCCTGCTCGCCTAGCATGCGTGAGGCACTGGGTTCGATCCTCAGCACCACGTAAAAATAAAATAAAGATAAAAAAAAAAAAAATGCCCAGGAGATCCCTGTCAAATGAGGGCTTCTGGTCAAGGAATAAAAGGAAAAGCAGTTAAGACGGGAAGTGGCCCCTTGAGTTTGTTTTTGTTTGGGGGAACTTTTTTTTTAATCTTTATTTATTTATTTACTTACTTACGTGGTGCTGAAGCTCAACCCAATGCCTCACATATTTGAGGCAAGCGCTGTACTGCTGAGCCACAATCCCAGCCCCACTTTTTTTTTTTTAATATCTAAAAAACTGTAGGAAACAACTCCTGAAAATCTAGCATTGTACATGATTAAAAAAAAAAAAAAAGCCATGAAACAACTTCCATTTTACTTTCTTTTAGGAGCCAGGGAACATATTAGCAATGTGGTCCTGACTCCTAAAATCACTTGCCTGCCCTGCTCCACTGCTCACATATGGGAGACTCTGGGCAGTGAGAATGGATAGCCTAGGCTAGAACGTAGGCTTCTCCAAAATGTGCCCGATTCAGAGAAAAATGAGCTGACCTACATTACTGTATACTCACAACGTTCAATGTGGCTGTACTATACATAATAAAATCACTCAGCAAACAAGATACTCTCACAAAGCTAAACTTTTTTTAAAAAGCACGTAAAAAACTATACATTTCTACATATACACATTATACTTTTCCAGTCCAAAGACCAAATAGTTAACATTCACTTTGAGCTTTTTGTATTCTTTTCCAGGTCCTTTGTCACTCTCTTGGCTCTTCCCTAATCTGACATCATTCTGTTATATTATTTACTAAATCAAATAAATCCTTTTATCCCAGTTAGCACAATCTATCCAAGTGGCTCTGGAGAGAGATTTCAGAAAGGTATGATATATCCTGAGGCAGTGGAATAGGTCTACTAACACAAATGGGAGGCAAGAGGTGTCCTGAGCATCACAAGCCCAGCAGGCCGCCTTCCAGAGCAAGATGAGTACTCCCAATGGCGTGGCTCCGTGCCCGGCCATTAAAACACAGAGTCAAACCCACTGTGGATACTGCAAAAGCTACTTAGGATCCCATAATCAGGTCACACTGATTCACAGAGGAAGCAAGGTATTTCAAGAATCGATGGACGAGGGTCACTTTGAACAGTGGTGGTTTGACATCTGCGGAAGAAGTCACTGAACTCTTATAAAGAGAATTTTTAAGGGGTTAGCAGCCTCCCTGGAAAATTCAGGAAAACCAGTAAGAAAAAGAAAGGTTTTCATCTTTTCATAAAGTTCTTTTCCAGAGCCACGGAGGTTCTCTGTAGAGAGTGGATATTCCGTTTCACCCGATCCTCCAGGGAGGAAGTAGATGCACTCTCTAGCTTCATGCGGCTAGGAAGAGAAGACAGGGGAATGGAAATAAAAAGCATTTGTCAATTGGTCAACTCTGGCAGAATTAGAAGAAACAGGTTGCTAGCCATAAAGCAACTGTAGAAACACAAGCTCTTTTAAGCCCACATAGAAAATTTTCAAGTGATTCCATCTGGAACCAAATTTTTTAAATGTCCGTAAGAAAAACTTCGTGTTTTTGAAAATAAGTCAAAGTCTCACTGGAAAAAGACTTTCTGAGCCATTAATTGTTATTTAAAACAAATGCCAAGGAATTTCAGTGATTTAGAGAAAATACTAATTCACTTCTCCCTCTTCCAAATCAAAAACCTCCCACTATCTGGCCAGAAGCTAAGAGCAGTAAAAAAGGTGGTCCCAGGGGCTGGGATTGTAGCTCAGCGGTAGAGCGCTTGCTTCACATGCGTGAGGCCCTGGGTTTGAGCCTCAGCACCACTTACAAAGCGATAAAGACATTGTGTCCATCTACAACTAAAAAAATATTAAAAAAAAAAAAAAAAAAAAAGTGGTCCCAAAGCTGAGTTCCATATTCTCCCTGCAGACACAGCAACACCTGGGACACAGTGAACCCACTGCCAGACTCCCTTCCTTGAGACCATGCCCATGGAGCCCCAGGCAGGAAGAAATGCACTCACTGGATGAATTTCCCGTCCCGGGAGTCTAGCTTCTCCAGCCTCCGTTCCCGTTCATCCTCCCTAGCATGCCTCTTGAGGATGTTCAGCCTCTCCTCCTCCCTCCACTTGGCATTTTCCATCATTTCCTGCCGTTTTCGTTCCAGTTCCTCTGCTGAGAGTTTTCTGTTGAACACAAAAACCATCCTATCAATTCTACCTCGCGCCTAGCAAAAAAACCAGAAGCAGCACAGGGAGACAAAGGTCAGGCAGGGCCCATGGTTTTCTCCAAGGAAATGCCCTGCCCAGCATGAGTTTCCTTCCTAATAACATAGTGTGGTGCAGGGGTACTGGGGATCAAATTCAAAGGTGCTCTGCCACTGAGCTACAACCTTAGCCCTTCATTATTTTTTGACACAGGGTCTCTCTAAGTTGCCAACTCTGGCTTCAAACTTAGGATTGTCCCAAGTCAGTGAAATTATAGGCAAACACTGGCTCCTTTTAACATCTTGGTCAGGTGTTTTCACCCAAATTTTAAACACTTAGAATTTCACAATCTTGGCAGCTGGGCTTGGTGGCACACACCTGTAATCCCAGCAGCTCAGGAGACTGAGGCAGGAGGATCGCAGGTTTGAAGGCAGCTTCAGCGACTTAGTGAGGCTGTAATTAACCTAGTGAGACCCTGTCTCAAAATAAAAAAATAAAATAAAAAGGGCTGGGAATGTAGCTCAGTAATAAACCACCCCTGGGTTTAATCCTTGGTATACCACCCCCCCCACCCCCCCACGGCCAAAAAAAGAATATATCAGAAGCAATTAAGATATCCCTGGATTCCCATGCAAAACTTGGAGAAGCTGGAGATTACTCTGCCAAACACCTGTAGGAGATCCTGTGGTTTACCCTCTGGAGAAATAGGAGATAAGATTCAGAAGCATCAGGCACAGCACAGGAAGTTGGCAAGGCCACCATACTGCAAAGAGGATGAAGTGAAGCCCACATGCTCCGCACTGAGACTCCCAGTCCCTGCAGGGATCTGTGCCTCTCAGAATGCCAGCAGCCAGACTTATAGCCCCATCCATGGTCAGGCAACTAGAGGATTTTTTTTGAAGAAATGTACCAGTCCCTGACAAAAGAATCAAATCTATGGACAGCTGAGAGTCCCAGCTGAAAACCAGTTCAAATCCACCCAATCATCTACCATTAGACAAGGCCCTGTGGGTACATACAGCATATTCAGCTTTTTCATACCTCACTCTTAAATATGAATGCAAAGTGAAATATCACCAGACAGTTCAGGAAAGCCTCAAAAAAATGAATGACAGACACCAAAACAAATACAAAAGGGAAATTAGAGAATAGACAAAGCACAAAACTTTTTAAAATTTTACAATTAAAAATCTCACTTGAGGGGCTGGGACTGTAGCTCAGTGGTACAGTGCTTGCCTCGCATGCGTGAGTCACTGCACCACATATAAATAAATAAATAAAATAAAGATATTGCATCCATCTACAACTAAAAAAATATTAAAAAAAAAATCTCAGCCGGGCGCGGTGGCTCAAGCCTGTAATCCCAGTACTTAGGGAGGCTGAGACAGGAGAATTGCGAGTTCAAAGCCAGCCTCAGCAAGGGAGAGGTGCTAAGCAACTCAGTGAGACCCTGTCTCTACATAAAACACAAAATAGGGCTGGGGATGTGGCTCAGTGGTCGAGTACCCCTGAGTTCAATCCCCAGTACCAAAAAAAAAAAAAAAAAAAATCTCTCTTGAAGCCAGGCATGATGATGCACGCCTATAACCCCACCCCCAGCCAGCAGCTCCCACCCCTATAATCCCAGCGTCTTGGGAGGTTGAGTAAGGAGGATCACGAGTTCAAAGCCAACCTCACCAAAAGCGAGGTGCTAAGCAACTCAGTGAGACACTGTCTCTACAAAAAATATACATAATATAGGGCTGGAGATGTGGCTCAGTGGTCGAGTGTCCCTGAAAAACAAAATAAAATGAAATTAAAATCTCACTTGAGCTGGGGATACAGCTCAATGGTAGAGCATTTGTCTAGGATGAGTGAGACTCTGAGATCAGGTACTGCAAAAAAAATCAAATCTCACTCAGATAAAAGATATTGCAGCATTATAATGAGACTAGGAGGTTTTTAAAATGAGACAATCAGGGGCTGGCAGTATAGCTCAGTAGTAGAGTTCTTGCACAAGGTTCTGGGTTATACACCCACAACTTCAGAGTAAAAAAGAAAAAAAAGGAATAATCAAATAACATAAACAGCTCTCGCAAGCTCAAGGCCAGCCTTGACAACCTAGCAAGACCCTGTCTCAAAAAGCCAATCACGGTGGTACACACCTGTGATCCAAGCAAATCAGGAAGCTGAGGCAGGAGGATCTCATGTTCAAGGCAAGCCTCAGCAATTTAGTGAGGCCCTAAAAACTTAGCAAGATCCGGTCTTGAAATAAAAAAGGACTGGGGAGGTACTCGATGGTAAAATGCCCTGGGTTCAATCCCCAGTATGAAAAAAAAAAAAATGTTAAAAGGCTTCTGGGTGAAAACCTCTATGAGTTCTGCTAGACTCACACGTGACGAAAGACTGTCACTTAAAGTTTTTATAAAGTCAACACCATTGACTTTGTCCTTTCAATTTGTCTAACAAGGTATGAGAGTAGGGGGAAGACAATTAAAATGAGTTGATAAATAAGATAAATAAAATAAATAAATAAATAAGAGCTGATGTGGCAAAGAGGTGGTACAAGTTACCCACTTGCCCTGCTGCGGGCCACTCATAGGTCAGGACCTGTAGAATATGAAGTTAATCTATTGCCCTCATAACCTACCTGGTATATCCAGGAGCATGCCGCCTCTGATAGACCTCCTTTTTAGGTGATGGGCTCTTAGTCTGGTCTCTCTCTCTCCTGTTTACCTTAGAGTTGCATCTATAATGGGCACAGAGATTATTTTCCAGAAATTATTCTTCAAATAATGGAAAAAGAACTAACCATCTTAAAACTATAGTCCATAAGGGATAAATCCATAAGACAGGATATTGCACTAGTATAGTATATCCCTACAAATATGTGGTTGTAAAGCTGGGGATATAGCTCAGTTGATAAAGTGCTTTGCCTCACACACACAAGGCCCTGAGTTCTAATCTCCAGCACCATCCAAAAAAAAAAAAAAAAAAAGGTGGTTGTAAAGGCTGAAAGCTTACATTAAAGTTTATATAAATATGTATAAAGGACATAGTGGGGCACAGTGGTGCACACCTGTAATCCCAGCACTTTGGGAGGCTGAGACAGAAGAATCACGAGTTCAAAGCCAGTCTCAGCAACAGAGAGGCGCTAAGCAACTCAGTGAGACCCTGTCTCTACATAAAAACACAAAACAGGGCTGGGGATGTGGCTCAATGGTCAAATGCCCCTGAGTTCAATCCCTGATACGAAATAATAATAATAATAATAATAATAATAATAATAATAATAATAATAATAATAAATGTGTATGTATGTATATATAAAATAAAGCAAGGGCATTTAGAAAAGCTGATGGGTAGACATCACCAAAAGTAAATACCCACTAACCAGGCCCCTGCAGTCACAGGTTATTCCACAATGAATTTCCACACTCACAGTTTGCCAGGCCTTGGGGACCGTGACCTTCTGCCTGGGCTTCGAGACCTCTTGTCCCGGGACCCTGCTTCCCTATTGCTCTTCTTGCTGGTGTATCTGAGGGGTGAGTGTGAGGAGCTTCTAGACCTGGAACGGTTCTTCATCCCATATACTCCCCTCTGCACAGCCATCAGAGGACCCTGCTGTCCCTGGTTACGATCAGAGTCCCTGACCTGTATCATTAAGGAAAGGAAGAGGGAGAAAAAAAAATCTATTCATAAGAAAATACAGTAGTTCAAAAGGCAATGCAATAAAACAAGAAAAAGAATAAACAACCAAGCCAGGTACAGTGGTGCACTCCTGTAATACCAGCACTTAGGGAGGCTAAGACAGGAGAATCATGAGTTCAAAGCCAGCCTCGGCAATGGCAAGGTACTAAGCAACTCAGTGAGGCCCTGTCTCTACATAAAACACAAAATAGGGCTGGGGATGTGGCTCAGTGGTCGAGTACAATCCTTGGTACCAAAAAAAAAAAAAAAAAAAAGACCCTGTCTCAAAATAAAATATAAGAAGAGCTGCAGATGTCACCTAGTGATTAAGCACCCCCTTAATCCCAAGGACCAAAAAAATAAAAAATAACCAATTTTGTAAGGAGTTGACAGTGATTACAGAAAAGTATAAAAACTTAGGACAGTTATTCTCAGGATCCCCTAAGACAGCCGGGTATGGTGGCACATGCTTGTAATCCTGGCAACACAGGAAGCTAAGGCAGAAAGATTACAAAGTTGAGGTCAGCCTCAGCAATTTACCACAACACTGTCTCAAAATTAAAAGGGCTGTGGATGTAGCTCAGTGGTAGCGCACCCCAGGTTCAATCCCAGTGCCTCCATCCCCCCACCAAAAAAAAATCTCCTAAGAGAATGTATCCACCCAACCATCTAAATTGGCTTAGCTCTTCACTAGAGCCTAAGAAAGAGTAGGAGACAGAGCAGGGAGGGCAGCAACAACGGTTAAAAATACAGAGGGATGTCAATTGGTAAAAAGCCATTAACCTAGACACTTAAACTGCATAAATTTCAAGTTGATTGCACAGGAATAGGCAGAATGCCTTAAGGCTCCATCAGTGATTTTGTTTGCTTAGAGAGCCCTCAGGCATGTGAGAAGCTCAGGGATAAGAAGTGGGCCTGGGGCTGGGGTTATGGCGCAGTGGTAGCGTGCTCGCCCAGCACGCGGGAGGCACTGGGTTCGATCCTCAGCACCACATAAAAATAAAATAAAGCTATTGTGTCCACCTACAACTAAAAAATAAATATTTTAAAAAATAAAATAAAAAAGAAGAAAAAAGAAGTGGGCCTGTTCCCCAGCAACTCCAGCCTCCACTGTCCAAATTCCTGGCTATCTGCAGTTGTCAAGGTGGCACATGGCAGTCCCACAGTCACTCCCTTTGAGAAGCCCACATCCCTACCTGTAAGCCATATCCAGGGACTTTGGACAAAACAGGGAAGGAATTTGCCATCTTCTTTTGAGATCTAAGAGATTAAAATGCACACACTTGAAAAAGAAAATGCATACAGGTCCACTTCAAATCTCTCATGCTGAAACGTGTACTCTGGTTCCAGTGTGACCTTCCCCCCTTCCCAGCTATTACTTGGCAGCATGTTTCTCTATTTGGACTACCTTTGCTGGAAGATACATCAGCACAGTTAAGCTTTTCCTGTGAAAAGTCGTGGGCCGAGTTTCTCAGCCCCAATGCCTAAACACATTCTCCTCTCACCTCGTGTTTCTATTCTAGAGACTCATCGTGAGTCAGCAGGAACAGAGCAGGGAGGATGGAAAGACACAGAGGGGCTGTCATAGGCCCATTCATCCATTAAAAAAGAAAAAAAGCCTACGTAAATCCCATGTCAGTCCAGAGGACTCAAACTAAGATGAAACAGTCATGCCAGGAAGTCTGACCTAATATCTGTGATCAGTTCTCTTAGGGGTGTCTCTCCACTAGCACACCAAGACACCCACCCACATTTAGCATCTCCAAGGAATTCTAATGCTAGACAACAAACTGGCACAGAGCCTATGTCCAAGTGTTCGACACTGAAACCCCAGTGCTTGGCAGTTCCCAGTTCCTGTTGTGGAATGAAAGAGTGAATGGGCAAGTGAGTCAAGTGCTGAGGAAAGCTGCCTGATCTGCTCACCTCCCCCGGCTGGGCTCGTCATCCATACTGGAGCGCTCGCTACTTGAGCTTCTGTGCTTGTGTTTCTTATGCTTCTTTTTCTTCTCCTTCTTTTTCTTCTTCTCCTTTTTTTCCAGACTCATTTGCAACTAAAAAATGCCCAGAACATAACCGTTCAAGGTTATTGAGACCTTTGTCAGTCCTCTGAGAGGGGACTGGGTCATGCACAAACTGACTCAGTGGCTCTACAGGGGTCCAGAGCATTCTCAGGAGCCTTCTGTCAACAAACCTGGTTGTGCACAATGCAACCTACACTCCCAAACAGAACCTCTCATGGTCGGTGAGCTAGGAATCTGTGTTTTAAACAATTCCCCAGAACCACTCCCTAGGAGTTTCCATTCCTTCCACTCAAAGGAGCTCCAACTCCATTGGAAGTAATCAGAGACTGCAAGAATTACCAACTGCGGGGCTGGGATTGTAGCTCAGCGGTATAGCGCTTGCCTCGCATGCGTGAGGCCCTGGGTTCGATCCTCGGCACCACATACAAAGCAATAAAATAAAGACATTGTGTTCATCAACAACTAAAAAAAATTTAAAAAAAAAAAAAAAAATTACCAACTGCTCAAAGAGCAACCACATGTTATATGAGTGGTAACTGAGACATGACAAAGGGCACTCCAATCCCCTGAAAATACTGCATGCATGATTCCACAGGCATAGCCTAGACCCCTCTTTTTCCTGTGAACATGAGAGCACAGGGCTGCTTTTTGCAACCAGAAGACAAAAGAGGAAATTAAGCTTACTTAAACTTAGTAAGATTGCATAAAATCACCAGGAGATGATGTCTAAAAGAAAAGTTTTAAACTTCATTCTGTTTTCCCTGGTAGAAGAAAACAGAGAAAAGATCTTGCATTAAGTAGCTAAAAGACAGCTGGGTGCAGTGGTACATTCCTGTAATCCCAGCAAATTGGGAGGCTGAGGCAGGAGGATCACAAGTTCAAAGCCTGCCTCAGCAACTTAGCAAGACCCTGTCTCAAAATAAAATTAGCAGGGCGCAGAGGCGCAAGCCTGTAATCCCAGCACTTAGGGAGGCTAAGACAGGAGAATCACGAGTTCAAAGCCAGCCTCAGCAGTGAGGCGTTAAGCAACTCAGTGAGAACCTGTCTCTACATAAAACACAAAATAGGGCTGGGGATGTGGCTCAGTGGTTGAGTGCCCGAGTTCAATTTCCAGTACCAAAATAAATAAATAAACAAAATAAAATTTAAAAAAGGGTTGGGATGTAGTTCAGTGGTTAAGTGCCCCTGGGTTCACTCCCCCATACCAAAACAGAACAAAAACAGTAAGCCAGGTGCGGTGGTGCACGCCTGTAATCCCAGCACTTTGGGAGGCTGAGACAGGAGAATTGCGAGTTCAGAGCCAGCCTCAGCAATGGCGAGGTGCTAAGCAACTCAGTGAGACCCTGTCTCTACATAAAACACAAAATAGGGCTGGGCATGTGGCTCAGTGGTTGAGTGCCCCTGAGTTCAATCCCTAGTACCAAAAAAAAAAAAAGTATATAAAGGCTACTTTCTGCTTATTTGATACATGACTTACCAATTCTTTGATTTTCTTCATTTTTACAGGATTGTTCAATACCTCCCTTTTTTTCTCCTCCTCTTTTTTCCTAAATAGGAGCAATTATAAAATTCATTAATTTCTTTTAGAAAGAGGATTAAATCATTCTCCTCTCCAAATTCTATGTAACAAGCCGGGCGTGATGGCGCAAGCCTGTAATTCCAGCACTTAGGGAGGCTGAGACAGGAGAATCGCGAGTTCAAAGCCAGCCTCAGCAATGGCAAGGCACTAAGCAACTCAGTGAGACCTGTCTCTACCTAAAACACAAAATAGGGCTGAGGATGTAGCTCGAGTGCCCCTGAGTTCAATCTCCAGTACAAAAAAAAAAAATTTTAAAAACAAATTCTATGTAACAATCATTGTTAGAAATGCTTTATTGAAATCCACAGGATGGCATGGAAGTGAAAATCTCCCCCAAACCTGCATAAAAGATTGCATATTGGGGCTAGGATTGTAGCTCAGTGGTAGAGCGCCTGCCTTGCATGTGTAAGGCACTGGGTTCGATCCTCAGCACCACATAAAAATAAATAAATAAAATAAAAGATATTGTGTCCATCTACAACTAAAAACAAGTTTTTTAAAAAAACTGAATATTGTGGGGAATGTCTACTCTGGGACACTGCCATGCAAGACAGTGAGTCCGACTTTTTTCTCATTGGGCATCATACTCAAGGCTTCTCACCTGGTCAATGGTCAACTAAATGGGTGTCATCTTATATATTGATTGATGGCAACATTTCAAAAACTACTCCACCTTTTAGCATAATAACCATCTAGAAAATAAAGTCAATGGACTGATTCCTCTTTTAAAAAGTTTTACTCTCATATACTCTCTCTTTTTGGGGGGCAGTGGGGGGTACCAGGGATTGAATTCAGGGGCACTCAACCACTGAGCCACAACCCAGCCCTATTTTGTATTTTATTCATTGACAGGGTCTCACTGAGTTGTTTAAGCCTTCCTTTTTGCTGAGATTGGCTTTGAACTCATGATCCTCCTCCTGAGCCTTCTAAGCCACTGGGATTACAGGCATACTCCACTGCATCTGGCTCATAAACTCTCAGTAGGAGGGTAAATTGATCAACCTTCCTGAAGGATTATTTGACAACACTTATCACAACCAATACAATTTTTTTTTTCCAGTACTGAGGATTGAACCCAGGGGTGCTCTACCACTGAGCTGTATCCCTAGGCTCAAACTCATGATCCTCTTGTGTTGGCATCCCTAATAACTGAGATTACAGGTGTGCACCACCATGTCTGGTCAGCTCACATTTTTTTTTTTTTGGTAACGGGGATTTAACTCAGGGGCACTGGACCACTGAGCCACATCCCAGCCTTATTTTGTGTTTTATGTAGAGACAGGGTCTCACTGAGTTGCTTAATGCCTCACCGTTGCTGAGGCTGGTTTAGAACTCCTGATTCTCCTGTCTCAGCTTCCCTAAGTGCTGGGATTACAGGCTTGCGCCACTGTGCCTGGCTAGCTCATACTTTTTGATCTCAGAGATTCTACATCAAGAATTTGCTGGGCTGGGGTTATGGCGCAGTGGTAGCGTGCTCGCCTAGCATGCGTGAGGCACTGGGTTCGATCCTCAGCACCACATAAAAATAAAATAAAGATATTCTGTCTGCCTACAACTAAAAAATAAATAAAAAAAAAAAAAAAAAAGAATTTGCTATTAGGGGAGCTGGGGTTATGGCTCAGTGGTAGCATGCTTGCCTAGCACGCATGAGGCACTGGGTTCGATCCTCAGCACCACATAAAATAAAATAAAGATATTCTGTCCACCTACAATTAAAAAATAAATAAATAAATATTTTTTAAAAAAAAGAATTTGCTATTAGGGGCTGGGATTGTGGCTCAGTGGTGGAGTGCTTGCCTCACACGTATGAGGCACTGTGTTCAATCTTCAGCACCATATAAAACTAAATTTCAAAAAAAAGGTATTGTGTCCACCTACAACTAAAAATATTAAAAAAAAAAAAAAAACAAAAGAATTTGCTATTAGCTGAGCACAGTGGCACATGCCTATAATCCCAGCACTTTGGGAGGCTAAGATAGAATAGTGAGTTCAAAGCCAGCTTCAGCAATGCCGAGGTGCTAAACAACTCAGTGAGACCCTATCTCTAAATAAAACACAAAATAGGGCTGGGGATGTGGCTCAGTGGTCAAGTACTCCTGAGTTCAATCTCTGGTACCAAAAAAAGAAAAAGAAAAAAGAAAAGAATTGCCTACTAGCTGGGCCCAGCACACACCTATAATCCCAATGGCTCGGGAGGCTGAGGCAGAAGAACTGTGAGTTAAATATCAGCCTCACCAACTTAACAAAGTCCTAAGCAACTCAATGAGACCCTATCTCTAAATAAAATATTTAGAAGGGCTGAGGATGTTGCTCGGTGGTTAAGCACCCCTGGGTTCAATCCCTAGTACCAAATAAAAAAAAAATTGTTACTATAAGGAAAAATCAGGGAAGG
The DNA here is from genome assembly GCA_004024805.1 of Geosciurus inauris. Taxonomy (NCBI): domain Eukaryota; kingdom Metazoa; phylum Chordata; class Mammalia; order Rodentia; family Sciuridae; genus Geosciurus; species Geosciurus inauris. The sequence continues at coordinate 39,055 of PVHX01008869.1, forward strand.
TCACTATAAAGTTTTGATTTTATAACAGTGAAAATTTGGGATCAAGTTAGAGATTCAATGATAGAATATTAATAAGATAAATCAGTATAACCATTCAACAGAGACATTAAAAATGATAATCTAGCCGGACACGGTGGCACACGCCTGTAATCCTATCAGTTCTGGAGGCTGAGGCAGGATGATTATAAGTTCAAAGCCAGCCTCATCAACATCGAGGTACTAAGCAGCTCAGTGAGACCCTGTCTATAAATAAAATACAAAATAGGGCCGAGGATGTGGCTCAGTGGTCGAGTGCCCCTGAGTTCAATCCCTGGTACCAAGAAGAAAAAAACAATAATCTAAATACAATAATAAAAACAAACAAAACAAAACAAAAGTGATTAGCCAGGCACCATGGCACATGCCTGTAATCCCAGTGGCTCTGAGGCAGAAGGATCACCAACCTCAGCAAAAGCAAGGTGCTAAGCAACTCAGTGAGACCCTGTCTCTAAATAAAATACAAAATAGGGCTGGGGATGTGGCTCAGTGGCTAAGTACCCCCAAATTCAATCCCCAGCAACACCCCCTAAAATAAATAAATAAATACTAAAAATGAAAAAACAAAAGTGGTTCAAAAGGTCAATTGTTACCTATATTTTACCATAATGAATTAGGAAGCTAACAAAATGTAACGAAATATTTGCAATATACACAACATCTTTAAAGATAAGTAACTTTAAAGATAATTTGCAAAAGAAAAATTGTAAATAAAATAAATATTTTTCAATATTTATTCTTACACACTTGAAATAATGCAAACTAAACCAAAATAAATATGTATAGTATGATCTCATTTAGCAACCAAAAAATCAACTCTACTTTTATCTGTTACACATTATGGTTTCAAAATTCTAAAGTTTCTTTTTTTTTGGTACTGGAGATTGAACTGGGGCACTCGACCACTGAGCCACATCCCCAGCCCTATTTTGTGTTTTATGTAGAGACAGGGTCTCACTGAGTTGCTTAGCACCTCACCATTGCTGAGGCTGGCTTTGAACTCACAATTCTCCTGTCTCAGCTTCCCTAAGTGCTGGGATTACGGACTTGAGCCACCACGCCCTGCTTCTAAAGTTTCTTTTTAAAGGATCCTGCTACCCACCTCCCAAAAAAGAAGTGGAAGGTAAGGTGGCCTGTTCACCCACTTAGCCAACTTCACACAGATCCCCAGTTTTCCAAGATGTTGCCAATCTCTGTCACCTTGCTTCCATTGCTTCTACCTTCTATTTTTGTTTAAGGGCCAAATGGATAAATTTGGTCTAGTTAGGTATATTTGCCAATATCTTTCCGTACAGCCTAGAACTGACAATGTCAATGGAGCCTCCTTCCCAACATCAGAAAGTGCAAATGGAGACAAATCCTTTTACTTGACAGATAAAAGTCAAGGGAAAACCAACTGCAAAGCCAGCGAACCACTGCTCTTGCAGGGTTTCTAAGCATCCTGTAACAGACCCCTTTCCCAGACCCTCAAGCAGCACCTGATGATGAAGAGTGGGTCCTCCCGGATCTTGCTGGCCATGTCAAGGAGGGAATTGGCACCAGATGGAGCGAAGATAGAGCCTGGGAGGAGTCCTGTCTCAGAAGAACAGCCCCCCTCCTTCTCCTCCATCTTCTCAAACACATATTTGTCAATGGGGCGCCCCAGCAGGTACTCATCACGATTCACCATCCCACCAGGACCCTGGTACATCCAGTCCAACTTTTCTTCTTTTTTCCTGGTTAAAGAAAACAATATATATAATCAAAGGAAATGTCAACTCCTGCAAACCCACACACAAAATCTGATGAGAGCAGGACTCAATCTATAGGTGCTTATCACATGGCGGGCATGGAGAAATGGTGCCTGCCCTCGTGGAGCTTATGATCAAGTGGAGAAATCATTTTCACATACTTAAAGCATCATTTCTTTCTTTTTTTTTTTAATGTGTTTTCAGTTGTAGATGGACACAACATCTTTATTTTATTTATTTACTGTTAAGTGGTGCTGAGGATTGAACCCAATGCCTCACGCATGTGAGGCAAGTGCTCTGCCGCTGAGCCACAACCCCAGCCCTTAAAGCATCATTTCGAAGAAAATCTAAAACAATTAATAGGCTCATTCTACATCATCGTCTTATCACCAGAAACAATGTCAGTGATCATGTAAGCACTTGTATTTATTTTGTTTTGGTGCCTGACTCATTCATTAGAACCAGCAATAACACTATATGTTTGAGGGGATAATGAAAAAGATCCAAGATAACCTAGTAAGTAAATGATGCTTTTAAGCCAAAGGTAGGGCAGGCTACAGGACACAAATGATGTCATAGTATCATGCCAAGAAAATATTTCCCTGTGATTCTGGGGAGAAACATGGTGAGAGAATGAACCCTCATGCCACAAATACCACAAATAGTAAAGGTGTGTGGAAGCCACCAACACCAGGTCACAACCAACTCATTTCATCCAAATAGTATTATTTGTAGCATTAAACAAAGTGCTCAAAGTGCTTTGAATATGACTTTAATTTGTGTATTTGTTGGTTTTTAGGTTACATAAACACTGTGAGAATATCTTCCTACTTGCATGTTTGGGTTTTGTTTTTTTTTTTCCAGCGCTGGGGATCAAACCCAGGGCCTTGCCCAGACTAGGCACGTACTCTGCTGCTCTGTCCATGCCAGTCCCATGGACAGTTTTAATAAGAATAAACCAACACAACACTTTAGAATTTGTTTTTCCTATTAAAAGCATTGGCTTGAGAAACATTATAGTCTATAATTAAGAACTGATTGTGATCATAGGTCAGGTTCCACGCAACTTGCCTGGCATTGCTCACACTACTGAGGTCAGGAGCACAAGGGAGAGCTGCACCCTGATGCACAGTGGAAGACTGTGGTGGGACCTTTGAAAGGAATACCACAGGTAGTGATGTCTTTCACATAAACAAAGGGTCTTTAATCTTTTTAAGATTTTTAATTCTCCTATGTAAGTAAATCAGAGACCACGAGGGAGGTTGACAACTATTAAAATCAGGACTCACGGGAAGGAGATAGCTTTGCAGTTTGCAGAGGACTATGTTCCATGACTGACTGCAAGAAGGTTCAAGTCAGAGGAAAAGACCACCCCTGGAACTGCATCACAGTGGTGGCTTTCAGGAGCTATACTGACAGCACAAAATGGACCAGACGCTATGGTTAGAGTCAGACTGGTGAAAAAAAGAGGCCCAATGCCATGGGTGTTGGGTCAGCCCATAAGAAGTGGCATTTCCTAAGTTTAACTAAAAGAGCTGGTATCTTGTTGAAATGATTTGTCTCTGGGCAGTTTCCCAGTGGTCTTCTGTTTGCTGAAGTCCCAGTGCCTTCAACTCAATTGCCATCCTCATCTTTTGGAGATTACCACAATATCAATAGGACTTCTTTCCCGGGGTTTAACAGAATGAGCTATAGTTCAAAAAGGATTTTGGAACAAGTTATAGTATTTTTAAAAATATATATGGCGGGGCTGGGGCTGTAGCGCAGTGGTAGAGCGCTTGCCTAGCATGCGTGAGGCACTGGGTTCGATCCTCAGCACCACGTATAAATAATAAATGAATAAAATAAAGATCCATCAATATCTAAAAACAAAAAATATTAAAAAAAAATATATATATATATATATATGGCACTGGGTGAGGTGACACACCTGTAATCCCAGATACTAGGGAGGTTGAAGCAGGAGGACTATAAGTTTGAGGTCAGCCTGGGAACCTCAGTGAGAACCTGTCTCACTGAGGTGGGGCAGTTTAGGAAGTAGAGCAGTATAAAAGCACCACTGGGTTCAATACCCAGTGATGGAGCAGGGGAACATGCGGGTGAGCTATGGGTATGGGAGCTCCGTGGCAGAGCACTTATTTAGCATGTGCAAAGCCCTGGGTTTGATCCCCAGCACCTCAAAAAATAATGAATAAATAAATAAAATCATAGGCAGAACAACTATGATCAAGTTATCTATAAAGAAACATTAAATAATTTTTTTCTATTTAAAACAGCATGGGAAGTGGGGTGTGTTTGAAGATAATACATTTATTTATTTATACTTCTATTGCATTTGTGATCAAAATAAATGTTTCATAAAATTATAAGAAAATGTCATAAATGCTTAGACAATAAAGGGCCAATGAAACATGAACATCATTTCCTTGGGAATTTTCCTGCTTAGTTTTGTGTATTCTGTAATCCAAGTAATAGAAAACTCATGGGGCTGAGGGGAAAAGAACGAATTGTGAAGGGCAGACCATATCAGATTTTAAAGAGGTCTGAGCAGAAAGATCAGTGGTGACTACTATATTCTCTGAGGCTCATTTCCTGAAAAGGAATATAGCATGACAATTAAGAGTACAAGTTCTGGGCTGGGGCTGTAGCTCAGTGGTAGAGCGCTTGCCTAGCATGTGTGAGACACTAGGTTCGATCCTTAGCACCACATATAAATAATAAATCAATAAAATAGAAGATCCATCAACAACTTAAAAAAAAAAAAAAAAGAGTAGAAGTTCTGCCAGGTGCGGTGGCACAAGCCTATATAATCCCAGCACTTGGGGAGGCTGAGACAGGAGGATCGCGAGTTCAAAGCCAGCCTCAGCAACGGCGAGGTACCGAGCAATTCACTGAGATCTTGTCTCTAAATAAAACACAAAATAGGACTGGGGATGTGGCTCAGTGGTCGAGTACCCCTGAGTTCAATCTCTAGTACCAAAAAAAAAGAGTACAAGTTCTATAATCCCACCTGCTAGGGAGGCCAAAGCAGGAGGATCGCTTAAGTCCTGGAGTTCAAGACCACTGGGCAACACAGTGAGACCCTGTCTCAGAAAAAATAAACAGAGTGTAAGTTCTGGAGTCAGGCAACATGGACTTGAATCCTGGCTCTAAAGCCAGGTAAGTCCTTTGAGCCTTAGTGTCCTCACCTATCAGATGGGGACATAATACTATCTACTTCACAGGGTTACTGGGAATTAAGTTAGTCAATGGATCTTTAGACTTTGTTCTTGCTGTTTTTGTGGTTCTGAAAATTGAATCCAGGGCATTGTGCATGCTAGGTAAATATTCTACGACTGAAGTACATCCCCTGCCAGCTAATGGATTTTTAAGTCATTCAGCAGAGTCATGGCACAAATTAAGTCTCAACAAATGCTAGTTGTTCTTTTTGATTACTTGTGTATGTGTTTCTCTCTCCCATCAGGTTTTTGTTTGTTTGTTTCTGGTACCAGGGATTGAACTCAGGGGCACTCGACCACTGAGTCACATCCCCAGCCCTATTTTGTGCTTTATGTAGAGACAGGGTCTCACTGAGTTGCTTAGTGCCTCGCCGTTGCTGAGACTGGCTTTTTTTTTTTTTTTTGGTACTAGAGATTGAACTCAGGGGCACTCGACCACTGAGCCACATCCCCAGCCCTATTTTGTGTTTTATGTAGAGACAGGGTCTCACTGAGTTGCTTAGCGACTCGCCATTGCTGAGGCTGGCTTTGAACTCGCGATTCTCCTGTCTCAGCCTCCCTAAGTGCTGGGATTACAGGCTTGAGCCACCGTGCCCGGCTCTGAGGCTGGCTTTGAACTTGCGATTCTTCTGTCTCAGCCTCCTTAAGTGCTCGGATTACAGGCTTGAGCCATCGCGCCTGGCTTCTCCCATCAGGTTTTAAACTCCTATATGGGACTACAGTTTATTTACCTGTGTATCCTAGACAGGTGTCAATGAATCTTGAGCTAGGAAGTACTTTTTGAAATTAAGGATGTAGTGAAACCAGGCAGGTGGTACATGCCTGTAATCCCAGCAACTCAGGAGGCTAAGACAGGACAATCACAAGTTCAAGACCAGCCTCAGCCAACTTAGTGAGACCCTTAGCAACTTAGGAAGACCCCTGTCTTAAAATAAAAAATAAAAAGAACTGGAGAAACAGCTTAGTAGTAAATTCCCTTGGGTCCAATCCTGTAGTAGAGCACCCCTGGGTTCAAGAAAGAAATAAAGCCAGGTATGGTGGCACCCACCTATAATCCCAGCAACTCAGGAGGCTCAGGAAAAAGGATCCCAAGTTCAAAGCTCTAAGCAACTAGTGAGACCTTGTCTCAAAATAAAAAACAAAAAGGGGGAAGAGCCGGGCGTGGTGGTGCACGTCTGTAATCCCTGTACTTTGGGAGGGTGAGACAGGAGAATCGCAAGTTCAAAGCCAGCCTCAGCAACGGTGAGGCACTAAGCAACTCAGTGAGACCCTGTCTCTACATAAAACACAAAATAGGGCTGGGGATGTGGCTCAGTGGTCGAGTGCCCCTGAGTTCAATCCCTGGTACCAAAACAAAAAACAAAAAACAAAAAAACAACGGGGAGGGATGTGGCTCGATGGTAGTGCCTCTGGGTTTAATCCCTGGTATCAAAAAAAAAAAAATGTTAAATGTCCTCAAGAGACAGTGTCTTGCTATGTTGCCCAGGTTAATCTTAAACTCCTGGGTTCAAGGAATCCTCCTGAGGAGCTGGGACAAGTATGCACCATCACACCAAGTGGCGGAGGCGGAAGCAGTTAAAAAGCATGTCAAAGATAATTAGAAGTTAGTCTGTGAGTGCCTGACACTAACAAGAAGGAGGAATTGGGAATAAAGACTCATTATTTAATCTGTAAACCTATCTCCTATGTGTCAGAGAGATGAGAAGGCCAGAAGGATGAAGAAGATTCATGTGGCTGAATTGTTCACTGGCTACTAGGTAAGGCACATAGGTCCCCACATCACCAAATGGTGCTGATGAGAACTAAGTGTGTATTGAGGTGAATCCTGAACTTTTGGGGACATAAAGTAGAACTACTTGGTAGGCAGCTGAACATACAATGACACAGAGTTTGTGTGGGATAAATTTAAGGGTTGTCAGCATGGTGCTAGAGGAATAAAAGAGCTCAGAAGGAATCAGGGAGCATGGGCAGTACAGGGTGAGAGCAAGGAGCTATGTAAGGGAAGAAAAGAGAAAGGACATTAAGAAAGGTAAGAGGAGCTGGGCACAATGGCACACACCTCTAATCCCAGCAGCTTGGGAGATTGAGGCAGGAAGATTGCAAGTTTAAGGCGAGCCTCAGCTACTTAGCAAGGCTCTAAGCAACTCAGTGAGACCTTGTCTCTACATAAAATATAAAAAAAGGGTTGGGGATGTAGCTCAGTGGTTAAGCATCCCTGGGTTCAATCATCAGTACTTGGAAAAAAAAAAAAGAAAAGAAGAAAAAGAAAAAGAGGTAAGAGGACCAGGAGATTGCAGGCAAAGTTCAAGAGCTTCTAGGGAAAAGGCAACTGGGCCAAATACAGAGGAAAGGATATGAAAAATGAAGGCAGATGCTTCTATGTAGAAACACTTCATAAGTACTATGTAGAAGTGCTATCATAGTACTTATGCAGAAGCATCTGCCTGGCTCCACCTATTCTCAAAAGGACTCAATTCATATGAGTCTTACTCAGGCCGTAGGAAGAGAACATGTTGTAAAGTTGGGATCCAGGGCCACAGAACTTGGCATCTGGTTCCACAGGTAACCAACTGGGTAACTCTGGGCACCCCTATATCCTCATCTCTAAAATGCAGTCAGTAACTACTGTCTCTCATTGTTACTCTGAGTTTTTAAAAAAGAAAAGATTTAGGGGGCAAAGCACGTGAAAACAAAGTGACCCTATAGATTTTCTGTTGTTGTTGTTGCTATCATTAAGGACACAGATCCAATTCTCAATCAAAGCTGTATAATACATAGAACATCACCCAGGGGGCTATTTATTTATTTATTTATTTATTTTTGCTACTGGGGATTGAATCCAGGGATACTTTACCACTGAGCTACATCCCCAGCCCTTTTTTATATTTTTTATTTTCAGACAGGACCTTGCTAAGTTGCTGAGGCTGGCCTTGCACTTGTGATCCTCCTGTCTCAGTCTCCCAAATTGCTGGGATTACAGGCATGTGTCACTGCACCCTGTCAGGGGGCCTTTTAAAACACATGATGCCCTGCCTCACACAACCCCTATATTCCAAGGGAAAAGACTTAGGTGGAACTCATCCCATCTTTATTTAATCTTCCAAGCCCGCTCTAAAGTGCAAGAATTGAGAAACACTAATACAGACCACTGTTTAGGAAATGCAATTTTCCAATATTATCAGTAAATACTAGAGAAACACTATTGCAGAGAGGAATTTTGAGATCCACATTAAGTATTAGAGGTTTTCTTTGTTCTGAGATGCATTTCATACATGGAAAAGAATACCCAAACCACAGAAGAGAAATAATTAAATTAATAATTAAATAGAAAAGATGTGGGGCTGGGGTTGTGGCTCAGTGGTAGAGTACTTGCCTAGCAAGTATGAAGCACTGGGTTTGATCCTTAGCACCACATAAAAATAAATAAAATAAAGGTATTGTGTCCTCAAAAAAAAAAAAAAAGAGGTGGGGGAGGACCCACATGCTGACCTCTGTTTTATAATATTGGAGGACACAGGGGGAAGGTATCAAAAAAATATCAGGAGTTGGGTTGTGGGGTTGTGGCTCAGTGGTAGAGAGCTTGCTTGCCTGCATGTGTGAGGCACTGGGTTCGATCCTCAGCACCACATACAAAATACATAAATAAATAAAATTAAGGTTTAAAGAAGAATCTTAAAAAAAATTTTTTTTTAAATATCAGGAGCTGGGCATGCTGAGCACAATGGCACACCTGTAATGCCAGCCAACTCAGGAGGTGAAGGCAGGAGGATTGAAGTTTGAGGCCAGCCTGGGCAACTGAAGGAGACCTTGTTTCAAAAAAAGAGTACAAAATCAACTTCCTTCCATTCACAAAGCAGAAGCAGGCATGAGAGGCAACAAAATAAATGTTTGACTCCCTGCTCTGAAACTGCTGATCTATATCCTGACCTCATTAATTAGGCTCCAAAAAGCCCAAATTTCTGACCATGTTTAAAAAATAGAAAAGCTGTTTTACTGGCTAAATTTTTACTCTCATTTTTTGACATGATATGCTATGCTTTGGTGAATAAAAATTCCAAAATAATTTTTATTTTTGGATAGAAGGAAATTAAACTCCTACACTTAATGAGTACTTGGTCTACACTCAATAATTCACTTTAAAATCAAAGGTTCACAAAAATCTAAAACTTCACATATCACGACTAATGTTCACTTTCTAAATTGCCCAAGAATTAATTCTAATCTTTAAAATTTATTCACATTAAATCATAAAGTACATAGTTTACATATGTTAAAGTAAATGAAGTACAATAATTTAAACTGGGTACAGTGGTGCATGCTTGTAATCTCAGCAACACAAAAGGCTGAAGCAAGAGGATCTCAAGTTCAAAGTCAGCCTCAACAATCTAGTGAGACTCTGTCTCAAAAAGTTTAAATAGGACTGGGGATGTAGCTCAGGGCTAGTCACCTCTGGGTTCAATTCTCAATACCAAATAAAGTAAAACCAACCAAAAAATATATATATATATATTACAACAAGCCAGGCGCGGTGGCGCAAGCCTGTAATCCCAGCATTTAGGGAGGCTGAGACAGGAGAATCGCGAGTTCAAAGCCAGCCTCAGCAAAGGCGAGGCACTAAGCAACTCAGTGAGACCCTGTCTCTACATAAAACACAAAATAGGGTTGGGGATGTGGCTCAGTGGTAGAGTGCCCCTGGGTTCAATCTCCAGTACAAAAAAAAAAAAAAAAAAAAAAAGAATGTGACTTTTCTCCTGCTAGACTTCCATCACAGTATTTCCATAAAGTGAAACTAAGTTTCACATGCATACAATCATCAATGTTATTTTGTTTTTTGTTGTTGTTTTTAGTACTGGGGATTGAACCCAGAGCCACTTCACCATTGAGCAACATCCCCAGCCTTTTTTAATTTTAATTTTGAGACAGAGTATCACTAAGTTGCTTAGGGGCTCACTAAGTTGCTAAGGCTGGCCTTGAATTTGTGGTCCTCCTGTCTCAGCCTCCCAAGCCCCTGGAATTACAAGCGTGCACCACTGAGCCTGGTATCATATGCATGCAATCATCAATGTCACATATCCTATTGTGAAATTACTAAAGAAAAGCCCACACATCCAGTAATGGAAGTGAACCACCTATCACTCTGAAATCTTTGTCCACGAAGACATGAACTAGCGGAATGTCAGTATAGATTACTCAACTTTATTCTATGAATATTTTTATGTCATCCTGATTTAGGAATGCATTGCATATTTTATGCTTTTTGCTTTCTCAAAACAAAAATCTTCTCCCATTTCCTTTTATGATATCTGCTACTCCTCGCCTGTATTATACAAGAAAAGAAAATGACTGACTGATCCAGTAGGACTATCCACAGTCACACAGCTTTGGTAGACACACACACCATCTACCTCCTCCCATGGAACCTCAGTGCCCCAATAAAAAGAACTTGGCAACACTTCAACAAACAAAGGCAGGACTGAGGCCTGGACACATACCAAGAGGCAAGGAAAAGACAACCATCCTCAGTCGTGCTTATTTGTCAACAATCTACCAGGAGTGTGGCCTACACTGTCCTTAACATGTAATCTCATTTGATTCTCAAGAAACCTTCAGGATCGGTTCTACTGAAGTAACCAAGGCTCCCAAACTTGCTTCTAGTTTCACAGCAAGGCACAGCCATCCTTAGAATCCAGGTCAGTCCCACTCCAAAACCTATGCACTTAACATTAAGCTATCATGTAACACCTGGATTAGGCATCTGCAGTCAGTTCTATAATTTTCTGTGTATCAAGACACCCAACTCTTCACTTACTTGACAGCCCCAACATCCTCAGCATAGCGCTGCATCTCTTCCCGGGCCCTTTCTTCTCGCAGTTCCCGCTGCAGTTCCTCAATCTTCTTCCGCTCTGCCTCATGCTTCTGCTCTGCCTTCCACACTTTCTCCACATTACGAAGGGTCTGAGGATGCCAGCTTTTCTTCAAATTCTGTGGTAAAGGAAGTAGGGAGAAAAAAAATCATCTGGGGGTATAGCTCAGTGGTAGAGTAGGAGAGTACTTGCCTACATATATGAGGTCCTGAGTTCCATCCCCAGCACCCTCCCCCAAAAAGTGGGGGACAAGATATCTTTTGCAATGACAAGATTTACATCCAATAATTTCTCCCATGGAGGAGGTATTTAAGTACTGTAAGATTAATGTTCTCTTTTCTGTCAAAGTTAAACCTATAATAATCCCAGCAGCTTGAGAGGCTGAAGCAGAAGTTCAAAGCCAGCCTCAGCAACTTAGTAAAGCACTTGGCAACTCAGCAAGACCATGTCTCTAAAAAAATTATAAAAAAGGGCTGCGGAGCCTGGTGTGGTGGCACATGCCTGTAATCCCAGTGGCTTGAAGGCTGAGACAGGAGGATCACAAGTTCGAAGCCAGCCTCAGCAATGGCAAGGCACTAAGCAATTCAGTGAGATCCTGCCTCTAAATTTAAAAAAATAGGGCTGGCGATGTGGCTCAGTGGTCAAGTGCCCCTTAGTTCAATCCCTGGTACCAAAAAAGAAAAAAAAAGAGGCGGGGGTGGAGATATGGTTCAGTAGTTAAGCACTCCTAGGTTCAATCCTCAATACCAAAAAGAAACAAAAAGTTAAACCTATAGTCAGAGTTTCCTAATATGTAACAAAAATGTGTTTGCTGTAATTTAAAATTTAAATTGCATAGTGTGTAGCTAGGTGGAGCTGGGTTTTTTTTTGTTTTTGTTTTTTTGGTACCAGGGATTGAACTCAGGGGCACTTGACCACTGAGCCACATCCCCAGTCCTATTTTGTGTTTTATGTAGAGACAGGGTCTCACTGAGTTGCTTAGCACCCCGCCGTTGCTGAGGCTGGCTTTGAATTCGCGATTCTCCTGTCTCAGCCTCCCTAAGTGCTGGGATTACAGATGTGCACCACTGCACTCAGCTCAACACCTCAACATTTCTACAGTACATAAAGTTGCAGTATGGACCCAGCCCTTCCTGAGTTCCCTTCAAACAGTTCTAATCTTGTACTTCCACTGGCCATCCCTAAAATGGGAGTTGGTGATGGCAAGACAGGAGGAATGGGGCAAGGAGGGCGTGAGGATGGTATGTATTTAGAAAGGCAACAGAATTCACAGGCGTTGAGCATTCCTTCTTAGGAATTCCTTTCCTTCAGTCCTCTTACATCCCAATCCTTAAACTTGCTTTACAACTTACCTAGGACTTCTTTGAATGTTCCTTCCTAGGAAACTCCCCTTGGTTCTGATCTTCCCCTTTACCCTCAAGGAATGTTTCTTCTCTTTCTTCTCTCCATCAGCTACTCCCTTGGCTAAAGCTGCCAAGCAGGACAAGTTTCTCCAAGGATGTAACATCTAAGGACAATTCTAATTGGACTGATGGAATGGAAAGTGGGAAATGGGAAATAGGAAGGCAGTCTTTTTTTTTTTTTTTTTTTGGTACTAGGGATTGAACCCAGGGATGCTCAACCACTGAGCAACATCCCTGGCCCCTTTTATTTTATATTTTGAGACAGGGTCTCACTAATTTGCTTAGGGCCTCACTAAATCACTGAGACTGTCTTTGAACTTGTGATCCTCCTGCCTTAGCTTCCCTTGCTATGGGAATTATAGGTGTGCGCCACCATGCCTGGCAGGAGGGCAGATTTTCAAACAGAGGAAATAGCACTCAGCAAATACAGCCCCAGTGGTAGAGAAAGAACACAGCACAAATAATTCAGTGTGGCTAGAGGTGGAATGCAAACTGATGGAGAAGGGGTGCAAGATGAAGTCAACTAAGAAGCAGATCAGTGGGCACAGTGGCACACACCTGTAAACCCAGCAACTCAGAGGCTATGGAAGTAGAATCTAAGTTCAAGGTCAGCAACTTAAAGCGGCCCTAAGCCACTAAGTGAGATCCTATCTCAAAATGAAAAATAAAAAGGGCTGGTGATACGGTTCAGTGATAAAGTGCTCCTGGGTTCAATCCTCAGTTTAAAAAAAAAAAAAAAAGCAGCAGATTAAGGACTTTACAAGCCATGTGGAGAGATTGGAGTTTATCCTGTTGATAGCAGGAAACACTAGTCATATGCAGGTAAGAGGCATGATGAGCTATCATGTGAAATGTGGACCACAGAGGGCCAAGACTGAAGACTAGTTACAAAGCCAAAATGAGATAATGAATACAACATATCTGGCAGGTAGAAAATGTACAGTCAATGAGAGCTCCCTTTTTTTTGCTTTTCTCTTTCCTTCCTTAAGTGCCTTTCCCCCCTGTCAGGTCATTCCTTCCTTTCTTCAGTCTTTCTTTTGTTCAGTCCATCCATTGTCCTTCCTTCCTTCCTCATCTGCCCCACTTATCCTACTAGTTATCCCTTTCTTCCCTGCTTCAACCATGAGTGGCCCACCACCCCCAAGAGATGGGTGGAATTGTCTGGAGACATTTCTAATTGCCACACAGGGGGAAGAAGTGCTACAGGCATCTAGCAGCTAGAGGTCAGAGATGTTGCTAAACATCCCACAATTCACAGGACAATCCAACCCCCTCCATTCCCCATCCACAAAGAATTATCTAGCCCAAACTGTCAAGAGCTCTGAGATTAAGAAACACTGGCTTAGAATTTTCCTTCAGTTACCTGAAAAACACACTAAATTACAGGAAGATACATGGAGTCCTGGAACTTAGTCTAATTGAGAACATATGAAAAATACTAGGACTACTAAACAGCTGTCTAAGTTGACCTATTTGCTGATTCAGTTAGCTCCACTTTCAAGAGGTTGGAACTTTCCTAATCTTGCACCATGCCCTTCTGGGTACCTTTGCCTTATTTGAGGACTCAGCTCCTTGCAAATTAACTACAGAACTTAGGAGAAACTGCCACTTAACTTACATAAGTGCTATGAATACAGACAAAAACTCTGTAACTACAGATCACAATGTAGCAATGACAGACGTGACAGAAAGGTGGACATGAAGATCCCTTCAGGCTTAAAATGGCTCCCTTCAAAAGGCCTGGCTAAGGGACGGAAAGAACCTGGCACAAATCATCCCCACTACAGGCCAGGGCCCGGCTCTGAACTTCTAGGTAAGAAAAGATGTGTCCCAAGACAAGATATACAAACAAATCTGTGTGCCATTCCTCAGTCTCTGCCCCCTTTCCTAGACATCCATCCCCCTTCCGAGTCTTCCCAGAATTTCCAGCCCAGAAGGCCCCCATCAACAAGCACACAAACACCACCAGCCCCATTTCCGCCACACCTCGAACTCTTCCCAAGTCTCAGCCCCATCACTCCAAGGTCCCAAAGATCCTTCCCCTCTCCAGGGCTACTACCCCCGTGTCCCCCAGAGCAAGGCCTCGTCACCATGGTTACTCACTCGCACTCTTGCCACCCCCTGCCAATTTCCGTCCCCAGCGCCAGTCGGTCTCCCGCCTCCCTCCTCGCTGCCCAGGACTCCCTCCACTTACCAGATCTCCGCCTCCCATGATGTTGGAGATGTCTCCTCGCTACGCAGATGTGAAAGACTCAGGAAAGATGAAGAAGAAACACAAGGGTATAGTTCAGAGACAAGCTCTCCGGATCTGGCCCAGAGAGGAACTGGCGGCCACTTTCGCCGCCCGGTCTAGAGCGCACTTCCGGTAGTGGCGTCATATTGCCGCGTCGGCGTCGCAGAATCATGACGTTTAATCCTAGCTGTCGCTTTACGTGACGGTGGCTTATCAAGCAGTTTCCGGACTCGTGGTCATATCTTCTGAGATCTCATTTTTGGCTACTTCGCCTGAAGTCCCGACCTGTTAAAATGCTACATCTGAGTGCCTTTACGGCTTGCGGTGGGTCTCTGGCACGGCTTGTTGCTATGGCAGCGTGCCGGGGTACTGGCTGGGCCAGTCTGCGTCCTCCCGGGCTAGACCTCTGTGGAACAGCCTTGGCACCTCCCCCGCGCCCAGCCCCACACCCCAGTTTGCAAACTGTCAATCCCGCGCTCTTCAAACCTTCACTCACGGCTAACCTCCTTATTCCGGGTTTATTTTACGGAGATAAATAGAAACCATAAAGTTCCATCAGCTTCCCTGAACTAAACCTTTAAAAAGTCAGCCAGCTTCCCCATTTCCTCAATTGGGTTCTTTTTACTTTTGAATTGTAAGAGTTCTTTATATATTCTGAACAAAAGTCCTTCGTCAGATATATATTTTGCAAATAGTCTCTCCTTATCTGTGGATTGCTTATTAATTTCTTAACGATGTATTTTAGTTCTCATTTTATTTTGCTAGGCTGGGATTGAACCCACAACCTCGTGCATGCTAGGCGAACACTCTACACTGAGCTACATTTCCAGCCCTTAATGGTGTCTTTTAATTTTTTTTTTTTTTTTTTTTTTTTTTTTTTTTTTTTTTTTTTTTTTTTTTTTTTTTTTTTTTTTTTTTTAGTTGTAGGTGGACACAATGTCTTTATTTCATTGCTTTGTATGTGGTGCTGAGGATCGAACCCAGGGCCTCACGCATGCGAGTCAAGGGCTCTACCGCTGAGCTACAATCCCAGCCCCTTAATGGTGTCTTTTAAAAAGAAGCAGATATTTGAAATTTTTTTTATTTTTTATTTTTTGGTACTGGAGATTGAACTCAGGGGCACTCGACCACTGAGCCACATCCCCAGCCCTATTTTGTGTTTTATGTAGAGACAGGGTCTCACTGAGTTGCTTAGCGCCTCGCCTTTGCTGAGGCTGGCTTTGAACTCGCGATTCTCCTGTCTCAGCCTCCCTAAGTGCTGGGATTACAGGCTTGCGCCACCGCGCCTGGCTCAGACATTTGAAATTTTGATGAAGTATAATTTATCAATGTTTTCCTTTATGCGTATTGCTTTTTGTGTCTCCTCTATGGACTTAACTGCCTGCCTTCCATATTTTCTGTAAAGCCTCGCTAATCAAGACAGATGGTGCTAGCATAAGGATTGAAGGTAGATCAGTGGAGGAGAATAGAGGGCCTAGAAACAGATCCACACTTAAGTGGCCATTTGATTTTCAACAAGGCACCAAAACAATTCAGTATGGAGAAAAAGCCTTCAACAACAACAATAACAGCAGCAGCAGCAGCTAGGGCTGGTGTACTTCCCTGCCTCTGATCAGAAAGATAATCTGTTATTTTCCTCTAACAGATTCATGGTTTATAATCTTTCTCAAATTAATTTTTTTGTATTGTGAGATTTATTTTTCCCATATGCATATTACAGTTATTCCAGCATTGACTTTTTGGTTTCTTTTTCGTGCTGGGGATTGAACCCAAGGCCTCACACCTGGGTGCTCTACCACTGAGCCACACCCCCAGCTCCAGCTCAGTTCTTTGAAGACTTCTTTCTCCCCACCTATCTTGATTAGTTTAGCTTTATAGAAAGTATGGAGAGCAGATAGTATTAAGTTCTTCTATTTTGTCCCTTTTGGGGGGGTATTTTGAATATTCTGTCTTATATTTCCATGTAAATGTTAGCTTGCCAATTTAACAGCCTGTTAAGATTTTCATGGCTTTGTGATGAAACTATGAATTTGAGAGTTGGCTTCTCTATTATTAATGAGTCTTCACAATTTTTTTTTTAAGTACTAGAGATTGAACTCAGGGGAACTCAACCACTGAGCCACATCCCCAGCCCTATTTTGTTTTTGTTTTTTTTTTATGTAGAGACAGGGTCTCACTGAGTTGCTTAGCGCCTCACCATTGCTGAGGCTGGCTTTGAACTCATGATTCTCCTGTCTTGGCCTCCCTAAGTGCTAGGATTACAGGCTTGCGCCACCGCGCCTGGCTGAGTCTTCACAATTTGAAGATGACACATTATCCCATTTATTTAGATGTTCTTCAAATTTTTGTAATTTTCAGAATAGAGGTTTTGCACAACTTTTGTTAAATTTTTCCTAAATATTTTATTTTTATGATGCTATTTTAAATAGAATATTTATTTAATTTTCCAATTTTTTTCTGCTGGTATATAAAACACAATTTTCTTAAATTAATCTTGTATTTTACAACATTGCTAAGTTCACTTATTAGCTCTTATAGTTAGTTGTTTTATACTTATTTAGCATTTATGTAACAAAATGTGTACATTAATTTTCACAGCAGTATTATTCATAATGGCCCAAAAATGTGCATCAGCTGATAAATGAATAAATAAAATGTGTCGTATCCACACAATGGATCTTTATTTGTCCATAAAAAGAAATGAAGTCCTGACACATGCTACAATATGGATGAACCTTAAAAACAGTATGCTGCTAGATGAGATGTCGCACGTCTGTAATCCCAGTGACTCAGGAGGCTGTGGCAGGACGATCACAAGTTCAAAGCCAACCTCAGCAACTTTGTGATATTCGGTCTCAAAGAATAAAAATGGCTGGGGATGTAGCTTAGTGGCAATCCCCAGTACCATCATCATCATCATCATCATCATCATCACCATCATCATCATAAAAATATACAGAATGCTGTGAAAAAAGCCAACCACAAAAGATGACATGTTTTATGATTCCATGTGTATGAAATGTCTGAATATATATGGAATAGGCCAATCAATAAAGATGGAAAGTAGATCACTGGTTGCCTAGCGATGGTTCAGTTAGAAGGAAATGGGGAGTTACTACTAATGGGTATGGAGTTTGGTTTGGGGATGATGAAAATGTTCTAAAATTGTTTTAGATGGTTGTGCAACTTTGAATATACTTTAAAAAACATTGATTTCTACACTTTTGTTTTATATGTGGTACTGGAGATTGAACGCAAGGCTTTCTTAGGCAAGTGCTCTACATTTAGCTATACCCAGAGCTCTGAATTCTATACTTTTGATGGGTTGATTACATGATACATGAATTAGATCAATAAGGCTGTTATGAAAATCTACATCACTTGCCATAAACAGAATGTAAAATTAAATATAATATGATGAAACACTAGCTAGATATTTACATAAGCTCCTTTGATTGAGAAAGGAGAGATTCCAAAATGTTAGAGAACTGGCACCAAATAAGACCTTTTCCTTAAGTTACTCAGGAATGGAAAAGACTTGAAAAAGGAAAATTTTTTTCACTTTCAGGTTCAGTGTTTTCATGACCTGTTTGCTAGCTACAGTCAACTTGCAAATTCCATCAGTACCTATCCCATACTTGGGGCAAACTGACATACAAGACATTAAGCTGCAGTACATCGGGGAATGTGCCTGTGACCCATCCATGAAAGCAATGCTTACTAAGTGGCAAAGGAAGGGACATAAAGGCATTTCAGAAATCCAGTGCCTGTGGTGGTAGGGATGAAACCCAGGGCCTTGCACATATTAGGCAAACATCTACCACTGAGCTGCAGCCTCACCCCAGAAATCCAGTTTCTACAAAGCCCTAAAACTGATGTCAATTGGATTTAAGTAGTCTGTCAAAAATAGCGGGGGGATTACTGGAGGAAACATCAAATTAGTGCAAGGACTAGCTACCCTATGGTGAAATACTTCAAAACAGAATTCTGACCTTCCACCTGCCTATTCAGTTCCCATCACCAGTCATTGGTGGTCTGTCTGTTCTGGCCTTCTGAATATTGAAAAGAAGTGCTCTATCCCTAGCTGGGGCTCTTTCCCTCTGGAAGGGAAGGAAAATTAAAACAGCTACTCCCTGGTTGGGCACTGTGGCACACACCTGTAATCCTAGTGACCCAGGAGGCTGAGGCAGGAAAATTGCCAGTTCAAGGCTAGTCTCAGCAACTTAGCAAGGCCCTATACTAGGGCTTCACATCTTGTATCTCAGTTTGCCCCACGTGTGGGATAGGTACTGAAGGAATTTGCAGTTTGACTGTAGCTAGAAAACAGGTCATGGAAAACACTGACCCAGGAGAAGGAATTTTTTTTTTCCTTTTTCAAGACTTTTTCATTCCTGAATAACTTAAGAAAAAGGTCTGATTTTCCAGGCCAAAGCTACCAGGGTTCCTGGATACTGTAGTAGCCAAATATATATATATATTAGGAGCTCAGCTGGGACTCTTGTGTGATGAAGCAGTCTCCTCCTGCTGCAATATGTCCAAATGGGAGTAAGTGATACAATGCTTAATTAAAAGGGTGAACTTTTAATCGCTAGAGTCAGAGTGGAGGTGACTAGGTGTGTTGACTATATAAATATAGTCAGGCACTGTGGCATATACCTGTAATCCTAGTGGCTTGGGAGGCTGAGGCAGGAGGATCACAAGATCAAAGCCAGTCTCAGCAATTTAGTGAGACCCCATCTCAACATAAAAAATAAAATTTAAGCCAGGTGCAGTGGCACACGCCTGTAATCTCAGAACTTTCTCCTTTCTTGAGAAAGGAGAATCGCGAGTTCAAAGCCAGGCTCAGCAACAGCCAGGTGCTAAGCTACTCAGTGAGACCCTGTCTCTACATAAAACACAAAATAAGGCTGAGGATGTGGCTCAGTGGTCAAGTACCCCGGAGTTCAATCCCTGCTACAGAAAGAAAGAAAGAAAGAAACAAAGGAAGGAAGGAAGAAAGGAGAGAGAGAGAGACAGAGAGAGACAGGAGAGAGAGAGAAAGGAAGGAAGGAAGGAAGGAAGGAAGGAACGAACGAACGAACGAATGAACAAACGAAGGAAGGAACAAAGGAAGGAATGAAGGAAGGAACGAAGAAACGAAGGAAGGAAGGGCTGGGGATGTGGCTCAGTGGTTAAATACTCCTGGGTTTACTCCTGGGTTTAGTCCTTGGTATCATATATATATCCAGATATATGGCAATCCCACTTCTGGGTATGTACCTCAAAAAATTGAAGACAAGAACTCAAAAAGATATATGTATACTTACATTTTTATCAGCCTTATTCACAATAGCCAAAAAGTGGAAGCAATCCAAGTGTCCCTTGACAGACGAAAAAGTGGTATATACATGCAATGGAATATTATTCAGCCTTCAGAAGAAAAGAAATCCTGACACAGGCTACAACTTAAAGAAATTATGCTAGGGGCTGGGATTGTAGCTCAGCGGTAGAGCCCTTGACTCGCATGCGTGAGGCCCTGGGTTCGATCCTCAGCACCACATACAAACCAATAAAATAAAGACATTGTGTTCATCTACAAATAAAAAAAAATCTTTAAAAAAAAAAAGAAATTATGCTAAGTGCAAAAGGACAAATATTGCCCTGTCTGGTACCTCTAATCCCAGTGATTATGAGGCAGGAGAATCACAAGTTCAAGGCCAGCCTCAGCAACTTAGCAAGACCATGTCTCAAAATGAGGGGGGTAGCTGGGGATAAAGCTCAGGGGTAAAGCGTCCCTGTGTTCAATCCCCTCCCTCTTCCTTGTATTGCTCCCAGAATGTCAGCATCAAAGTGTAGTTCCTGGGCAGGGGACCTTGGAATTATTCTATAGAGAAACTAGAGGGCTCTGGAGAGTAGGAAGATGACACACAGATTATTGACATATTCCCAAATGAAAAGTCTGAGTCTCTTTTTTTTTAAATTTTTTTAGTTGTTGATGGATCTTTATTTTATTCATTTATTATTTATATGTGGTGCTGAGGATCGAACCCAGTGCCTCACGCATGCTAGGCAAGCACTCTACCACTGAGCCACAGCCCCAGCCCAAGTCTGAGTCTCTTTTGGATTACCTCACAAGAAAGTCCACTATCCAACAAGGCTTGCTCAAGTAAACAGCTTCTAATGGAATTTACCCCGTGAAGTGCCTATTATTTATTTATTTATTGGTACTAGGGATTGAAGCCAGGGTCTCCCACATGCCAGTCAAGAGCTCTACCACTGAGCTACATTCCCAGCCATTTGTTGGTTTGTTTATTTGGTACTGGGTTGAATCCATAGGTGCTTTACCAATGAGCTACATCCTCAGCCTTTTTATTTTTTAATTTGAAAGAGGATCTCACTAAATTGCTTAGGGCCTTGCAAAATTGCTAAAGCTAATCTTGAACTTGGCGATTCTCCTGCTTCAACTTCACCAGTCACTGGAATTACAGACTTGCACCACTATGCCCAGCAGCAATCATGATATATTTTTTTTTAATGTCTTTATTTTATTGCTTTGTACGTGGTGCTGAGGATCGAACCCAGGGCCTCACGCATGCAAGGCAAGCGCTCTACCGCTGAGCCACAATCCCAGCCCCAGCAATCATGATTTTAATAAAATAAAAGAATATAACCATGAAACAGAACGTGATAAACAGAGGAACAATTAGGACATGAGGGTGTATGCCTATAATCCCAGTTACTCGGTAGGTGGATTCAAGTCCAGACTCAGCACTTTAGCAAGACCCTGTCTCAAAATAAATATTAAAAAGGGCTGGAGGTGTAGCTCAGTGAGGGGGGGGGCAAAAGATCAATTGGAACACATGAGAGAACTAAAAGAGCCAATGAAAAAGTTAGAAGATAGCTGGATGTAGTGGCATACACCTGTAATCCCAGCACTTTGGGAGGCTGAAACAAGAGAATTGTGAGTTCAAAGCCAGCCTCAGCTAAGGTACTAAGCAACTCAGTGAGATTCTGTCTCTACATAAAACACAAAATAGGGCTGGGGACGTGGCTCAGTGGTCGAGTACCCCTGAGTTCAATCCCTGGTACCAAAAAAAGTATAGCAAAAAGAAAAAAGAACAGGAGAGAAAATGTAAGTCCCCACGTGAGAAAATAATGGAAAATAAATTATCAAAGAGACAATGAAAGTTCTTTCCTGTATCTAGAGTGCTGGGGATTAAACCCCAGGCCTCATGCACGCTAGGCAAGTACTCTACCACTGAGCTACACCTTCAGTCCAAAACTTTTTAAAATAAAATTTTAATCTCTATATTGGAAGGGATCACCATGAACATCTCTGAAAATTTTCAGAACATCAAGAACAAAAATCCTAAGAGAGAAATAGATCACATATGGGAATAAGAATGACATTAAATCTAATTAACAAAAAAATTAATTAACAGAAACCAGAAGACAATGGAGATTTGTAAAGTTCTAAAACTTTTTCAACAATAATTCAGTTCCAAGACAAACTATCTCTCACGTGCTCAAAGGCAAAATAGGATATTTTCAGACATGCAAGGACTCAAACATTTTACCTTCCGTATATATTGTCTTAGAATTCTCCACCATAAACCAGAAGTAGTGGCACACACCTGTGATCCCAGCTACTTGGGAGGCTGAGGGATGAGAATTGCAAGTTCCAGGCCAGAGTGGGCAAACTAGGGGATACCCTGTCTTAAAAAAATAGAGAGAATAGGGGATGTAGCTCAGTGATTGAGCATCCCTAGGTTCAATCCCTAATACCAAAAAAGGGGGAAAAATAATTTTATCTATTTTTCTATAGCTACAAGCAAGTGCTCATCCTCTGACATATATAAGTCAGCTCTTGCCAGACTGAAAACTCCCTGAGAACAGGAATGTTCTCTCCTCTTTTAATTTGCAGCAGCTTTGCATGACTATGCTGTCAAAAATACAAGTTTTCTGCACATCTTTGCCTTTTATCTGTCACACATATTGCCAAATGGTGTTCTCAGCTGTCAGTGTTCAATCACTGAGCCATGTCCCCAATCCTTTTTATATATTTTGAGACAAGGTCTCACTAAATTGCTGTGGCTGGCTTTGAACTCATAATCCTCCTGCCTCAGCCTCCCCAGCTGCTGGAATTACAGGCATCTGCCCCTGCACCCAGTGTCAGCGCTTATCTTAGATTTAGAATTTCTTTGGGGACTTTGTCTTAATGAAGTCCAAGGTGGGGGTTTATGAGGACTTCTTAGCAGTCCCTTGGAAAGTGTGAAGAACAAATATTTTAGGACAAGAATGGGCTGTCAGTATTTGCTCTTAGTCTCATTTATGGAAGTAAAATATTAGAGAAGGAAGGGAGCACCTGGATTTGAACCAGGGACCTCTTGATCCGCAGTCAAATGCTCTACCCCTGAGATATACCCCCACACTCTACTACCATTCTCTTTCCTTGTCCACTTATGGTGACTCAGTACAATGGGGTTCCACCCACACTAGAGCTCTGGCAAGCTCTGTGTTCTGAAGCCTCACCTTCTTAGAATTCATCATCTGCTTTGACTTCTGAATGCCAATAAACTGGGTGGGGACCTTTAAAAATGACACCTGTAAACTAACTGAAAAGGAAAGTGACAAAGCACGAGCAGAGCATCCTGAGTGTTCTCTGTCAGAATCCTTGGGCTAAAAAGCAACCCAGAACCCAGGCCTTGTGACACACACCTGTAATCCAGTGATTCGAGAAGCTGAGCAGGAGGCCGAGGCAGGAGAATCTCAAGTTTGTAGGTCAGTCTCAGCAAATCAGTGAGACTCTGTCTCAAAATTAAAATAAAAAGGACTGGAGATGTAGCTTAGTGGTAGAATGCCCCTGGGTTCAATCTCCAGTACTAAATAAAAAGCACCTCGTATCACCTATTTAATCAGTGAGACTCTGTCTCAAAATTAAAATAAAAAGGACTGGAGATGTAGCTTAGTGGTAGAATGCCCCTGGGTTCAATCTCCAGTACTAAATAAAAAGCACCTCGTATCACCTATTTGCTCCCTGCCTCTTGATGAATTGAGAGTAGAAAGGAGATCTGAGTGTTGGTTTTGTTTTGCTTTTTTGTTTTGTTTTGTTTTGGTAACTGGGGATTGAACCCAGGGGCACTTACCTCTGAGCTATATCCCCAGCCCTCTTTATTCTTTGAGTTAGGGTCTTGATAAGTTGCTTAAGGCCTCACCAAAATGCTGACTTCTCAATCCTTCTGCCTCAGTCTCCCCAGTTACGGGGATTATTGGCACATACAACCATGCCTTGGCAAGATCTCAATTTTCTGCATGGAGTAATTTGACATATCAGGAAATCCTTCTCAGGGCATCCAAGGTCCAATCCCTTTGGTCCCATTGCCAACTCTGTTCTTCATAGAAATAGTACCTAGTTTCTGGCTTCAGACCACTCTTGAAACCTGGGAAGTGTTTCATTGAAGGTTGAGAGTGAGGTTCCCAGGGGTGATGGGAGGGTGGGTAGCTCAGTGGCAGAGTGCTGGTCCAGCATGTGCAGGACCTGGATTTAATCCCAAACAAAAGTAATGTGAGTCCTCCTGATCATGCCAGCAAATGAGAACTGAGGCCTTTTTTTTTTAAAGATTTTTTAAAAAGTCTTTATTTGATTTATTTATGTATTTCACATGTGGTGCTAAGGATCGAACCCAGTGCCTCACATGTGGAAGGCAAGCGCTCTACCACTGAGCCACAACCCCAGTCCCCCAGAACTGAGGCCTTTATTGGCAGGGAGTGCCAGGGTGTAGGCCCAAGAAGCCCCGTATCCTCTCCTCTCCAGAGGTAGAGACGCTAAGAGTAGAGAAGCTCACTTGTCCCCTCCTGCAACCTTAGGAAGAAACTGCACGCTTGGAGACACAAATAAAACTTTAATATAAAATATCATTGAGAGTTCATATAAATGTCTTTCTTAAAAATTCAGGTCAATGGCTGTAACAAGGAAGCGATGCTGTCAGAAGAGAGGGAATTGGGTGATCTCCCCAAACACCGATGTGTGATGGCGGAGGGATGGGGTGTTACGGCGGTAACCAAACCTACCATTGAACCCCACGGTCGGCTTCAAATCGACATTGTAGTGGTCATGCCCAGTCACCTGCTGGATGGAATGCCCTTGGGGCAGAGATAGAGGCTAAGCCAGCATGCAGCACCCTCTTGCACTCCCCACTCCCCTAGGCTGGAATGGGGTGCCCCTAGTCACTGCACTCCCCATGCCCAGAGCTAAATGCTCACTCCTCAAGATTCCTGATCCCCTTGACTGATCCCCAAGGACTGGTGAAGTCCAGGCCACAGTAGCTTCCTAGAAATCCAGCCCCACACCAGGAAGACTGGTAGGAGGATCATGACTACATGTATTGGGACAGGAAGGGCTGAACATGCCTTGTTCCCCAGAGATGTGAGAATTTTGGGGGGGGGGTACCGGGGATTGAACTCAGGGGTACTCAACCACTGAGCCCTATTTTGTGTTTTATGTAGAGACAAGGTCTTCCTGAGTTGCTTTGCACCTTGCCATTGCTGAGGCTGGCTTTGAACTCGCGATTCTCCTGTCTCAGCCTCCCAAAGTGCTGGGATTACAGGCATGTGCCACTGCACCTGGCTAAGATGTGAGAATTTTTTATCCTTGCCTCTGACCCATATGGAGAGAATGAATGAGATCAATTTGGCCAAATGATGCAAAGGATCATGTGAGTAGCATGTGGCCAAAGAATGGTGCAGTGGGAGGGGGAGGTAGGGTGCACACTGCCAGAAAAATCTTTTAGCCTTCCCTTTCTCATTGTTGCTAAATCAAGCCTGGAAAATGAGGAAGACACAGTCTGCTCAGGGAGTAATGTGGGGGATACAGGCATTTGAGTGGACAGAGAGGAAGTTCAAATCCAGCTTGGCCCTTCTTAGCAAATCATTTTCATGCAACATACCTGTTTCCCCAGCAGTAACCTGAGGATGGCATGAGGGTAAAAGGCACCTGGTATACAGGAAGTGCTTACATATGAGAAGAAAACCTGGGAGGATGCAATTCCTGGGCCTCTCTCCTCCAGGACTCCCTGCAGCCTGTTTCTTTCTCTAAATGGTGGAGTACATACTATTCTTCCTTAGTTGGACCATGTAAGACTGGACAGTGAGATGGCACTTGCCTGCCCCTGCCCAGTTTCTTCTGTTGAGGTATCTCTGTCCTTGCCCAAAAATGTGGAAATAATCTACTATCCAGCCATCCCTTCCTGTACCGCCATGATCCTGAAAATGAGGAAGAAAATATGGAAGACTGTCAGATACCATGTCCAGAAGTACACAATGCAAACTGCTTGGGGCTTGTTGGAGAAGAGGTTAGAGCCAGAGGTATCTGGAGACAGATTAAATGTACTTAATGATCAAGAAGCAGTGTGAAGCTGGGAGCAGTGGTACACACCTGTAATCCCAGCACTTTGGGAGGCTGAGACAGGAGACTCGTGAGTTCAAAACCAGCCTCAGCAATGGCGAGGTGCTAAGCAACACAGTGAGACCCTATCTCTATAAAACACAAACTAGGGCTGGGGATGTGGCTCAGTGGTCAAGTGCCCTGAGTTCAATCCCCAGTACCAAAAAAAAAAAAAAAAAAAGAAAGAAAGAAAGAAAAGAAAAGAAACAGTGTGACAGCTTGCAGCTTAGGGCTGTGTTTGCTGCCACACATACTGGATTCCAAATCCAGCTTTGCCACTAGCAAGATGTGACCCTGGGTCAATACACAGCTTTTTCATCAGGACCCTAGATTTTCTCATCACTAAAAGGAGAGCTGCTGTGAGATTCAAGTTATTTAGTTAACATAAAGGGCCTGGCATAGTAAAGACTTCTATTTTTTGGTACTGGGGATTGAACTCAGGGGCACTTGACCACTGAGCCACATCCCCAGCCCTATTTTGGGTTTTGTTTAAAGACAGGGTCTCACTGAATTGCTTAGCACCTCACACTTGCTGAGGCTGGCTTCGAATTTGTGATTCTCCTGTCTCAGCCTCCCAAAGTGCTGGGATTATAGGCGTGCATCACCACACCCGGCCACAGTAAAGACTTGATATACATTATCTTTATTTAAATAAAAATAATGCCAACAACAAATGGTGGAGGTTTTTAGTTTGTTTTTGGGTACTGAGGATTTAACCCAGGGGCAATTTACCATTGAGGTACATCCCCAGCCACTTTTAGTTTTTGAGACAGGATCTCACTAAATTACTTAGGACCTCTCTAAGCTGCTGAGGCTGACCTTGAATTTGCGATCCTCCTCTGGCTTCAGCCTCCCAAACCACTAGGATTACAGGTGTGTGTGCCACCACACCCAATGGTGGGTTTTGAAGCCAGATTTAAAGATAGGTAGTCAGTAAATCAGGTCAGATTGAGAAAATGGAGTCTGATTTGAGTCTGGGAAGTTGGAAACCAGCAGTATCAGTTTGATGATTAAAGAATGCCTTACAAATTAAATAGGTTGGGAAGGCAACATAGTGAGTGAAGACCCCTGCCCCCGCCCATCTCAAAAAAATTGTTGGGGGAAAAATGGAACCATCAGTCACTAGCCTAAGAATCTTATGTCCCTGGAAATTACTGCTGACTCGGAAGGCTTGGGGAGGCATGGGGTGGGGGTGGGGTATTCCTCCCCTTCTGTGCACAGGTCAGGACAGCGAGCCCCACCCCTGCAACTATGACCACTTAGGGCTGCAGGCTCCTTGCCCGCGGGTCAAGACAGTTCCCTTTGTATTGCTCACAGTTTTGGAGGATTTGCAATGTGAGGTCACTCTAAAGGGTGGGCCTGCAGAGTCACAAAGGACAATGAAACGGATTCATTGAGGAGAGGAAGACTTCGAAAGCCCTATCCCCTTGTCACAGACACCTGAAATGAGACTATCCTGCGGCTCAGGGGTGGAAAGGGGTCCTGTGAGCTCAGTAAGCTGCTGCTCAGTACCTGCCTTCGCCCTCGTCCAATTCCTGGACTAGTTTACTAACACAGCCCGAGGGGTAGAAGGGGAGTCTGCCTCTGCCCTGAGGGTGCGGCAGTGAGACTCCCAGATTTGCTGGGTGCAAATCTGGGAAGTCAATACGTCACCAGGGCAGAAATCTTGGACTCCTTAGGGAAGCTCGGGTACCTGCTGAGTTTTCCGCAAAATAGGCGGAACCACGCGGCTCTGGAAGTACCGGCGGGCGTGGTAGTCCTGCTGTGCGTTGTAGGGAGGAATCGCAGACCACAGTTTGGGCTTCGTGTACCCGTAGGCGCGGGCCACTGTGCTCACGGCCACCCCATCCAAAATAAAACCCTTCTCCAGTCGCAGAGGACACTCGTACAAGTGCGCCATCCTAACCTCTGTGGACTTTCGGGTGGAGATGAGGGTCCTTGATAGGGGTTCCCCTGCGCATTGTTACGTGGTGTCAAGGACTCCCCCTGCGACACAAACCCTATTGTCCCCCTCACCCTGCGTTGACAGTGTAGGTCCTTGAGCGGTCGGGAAAGTTGCATTATGGACTATGCAAGAAGAGATGGAGGGGCTGGGGTTGTAGTTTAGTGGTAGAGCGCTGCCTAGCATGCGTGAGGCACTGGGTTCGATCCTCAGCAACACGTAAAAATAATAAATGAATAAAATAAAATGAAGATCCATCAACATCTAAAAAAATGTTTTGTTTTTTTTAAAAAAAGAAGAGATGGACACTGAAGGGGGGAGAACATTGCTAGAATGTGGGAGGTTTCAGAGCACTCGGGCCCAGCTCCACAAGCTCTCCTTTAAGAGTAGGGTGGGTTCTCCGCCCCCACGCTTTATTACATACTATTTCCCCAGCTGAGGTCCGTTGCAAAGCTTGTACCCACAAATGACCAGAAGTGTTCAGAAAGCTATCTACTTACAACTCTCATTTTACAGAGGTACAAATGGAAGTTTAGAAAGCTTTTCCAAATCCAGAGCCAGACCAGAATTCCTGTCTTCTGACCTCTGGCCAATCCTATAGGTATCTATCTCTTCCCCACGCCAATTACTTTTTTTGGTACTGGGGATTGAATCCAGAAGTGCTCTTACCACTCAACTCTAGCCTCAGTCCTTTTGTATCACCATTTGTATCCAAGGTCTTGCCGAATTTCAGAGGCTGGCCTCAAACTTGCAATCCTCCTGCCTCATCCTTCAGAATAGCTGGGATTACAGGCATGGGCCACCCATTCTAGCCCCAATTCTTTTTTGTTGGTTTGGTATGGGGGTTTGAACTCAGAGGTACTCGACCACTGAGCCACATCCCCAGCCCTATTTTGTGTTTTATGTAGAGACAGGGTCTCACTGAGTTGCTTAGAGCCTCGCCGTTGCTGAGGCTGGCTTTGAACTCATGATTCTCCTGTCTCAGCCTCCCAAAGTGCTGGGATTACAGGCATCGGCCACTGCGCCCAGGCTCCCAGTTATTCTTATTCATTCGCTTAAAATAGCAATAGGCATGTGGTGGTGGTTCATATCTGTAATTTCAAGAGTTTGGGAGGCTGAATAAAGAGATCTCAAATTCTGGGCCAATCTCAGCAATTCAGTGAGTCCCTGAGCAACTTAGTGAAGACAGTTTCAAAAAAGTAAAAGGAGCTGGGCACCGTGGCACAGACCTGTAATCCCAGCACTTCGGGAGGCTGAGACGGGAGAATCTCGAGTTCAAAGCCAACCGCTGCAAAAGCAAGGCCCTAAGCAACTCAGAGACCCTGTCTCTAAATAAAATACAAAATAGGGCTAGGGATGTAGCTCAGTGGTCAAGTACCCCTGAGTTCAATCCTCCGTACTAAAATTAAAAAAAAAAAAATTAAAAGGGCTTGGTGGGGGCTGGGACTGTGGCTCAGTGGTAGAGCGCTTGCCTTGCATGTGTGAGGAACTAGGTTCGATTCTCAGCACCACATATAAATAAATAAAATAAAGATCCATTGACAACTAAAAAATATTAAAAAAAAAAAAAAGGGCTTGGGGGTATAGCAAGCACCCCCTCACCCTGCAGGCCCAATTCCCAGTGCAAAAAAAAAAAAAAACAAAGAAAAAAAGTAGACCTACTGACATATATATCATCTAATTTCTTTCTTTTTTTTTGGTACCAGGAATTGAACTCAGTGGTACTCAATCACTGAGCCATGTCCCCAGCCCTATTTTGTGTTTTACACGTAGAGACAGGTCTCTGAGTTGCTTAACACCTTGCCATTGCTGAGGCTGGCTTTGAACTCACAATTCTCCTGTCTCAGCCTCCCAAAGTGGTGGGATTATAGGCGTGTGCCACCGTGCCCAGACTAA
>PVHX01008869.1:68898-80614 GCA_004024805.1 Geosciurus inauris
TGGTACTGGGGATTGAACTCAGGGGCACTCGACCACTGAGCCACATCCCCAGCCCTATTTTGTGTTTTATGTAGAGACAGGGTCTCACTGAGTTGCTTAGTGCCTCGCCCTTGCTGAGGCTGGCTTTGAACTCGCGATTCTCCTGTCTCAGCCTCCCTAAGTGCTGGGATTACAGGCTTGAGCCACCGCGCCCGGCTCAGACTAATTTCTTATACAATATATAGGAAATACAAAAATATTTGATTATGAATACAGGTGATATTCTTTTATATCCCCAATTCCCCACCTCCAAAACAAACCCTTGTATTTTATGCATCAAAGCACCTTCTACAAACTTGGCTCATGCCAGCTCCATAAGGTGCTGACCTCATTTGATGGACGAAATAGGCCCAAGAAAGGATTTACTGGTTGTTTTTATTTTTTAGTACCAAGGGTTAAACCCAGGAGCACTTAACCAGAACCACATCCTTAGCCCTTTTATTTTTTTGGTACTGGGGATTGAACTCAGGGGCACTTGACCCCTGAGCCACATCCCCAGCCCTATTTTGTGTTTTATGTAGAGACAGGGTCTCACTGAGTTGCTTAGTGCCTCGCTGTTGCTGAGGCTGGCTTTGAACTTGCGATTCTCCTGTCTCAGCCTCCCTAAGTGCTGGGATTACAGGCTTGAGCCACCGCATCTAGCTAGCCCTTTATTTCAAGACAGGGCTTCAGCTGGGCGCGATGGCTCAAGCCTGTAATCCCAGCACTTAGGGAGCCTGAGGCAGGAGAACTGTGAGTTCAAAGCCAGCCTCAGCAATGGCGAGGCACTAAGCAACTCAGTGAGACCCTGTCTCTACATAAAACACAAAATAGGGCTGAGCATGTGGCTCAGTGTTTGAGTGCCCGAGTTCAATCCCCAGTAACCCCTCCCCCCCAAAAAAAGTATTAGTTGTTGATGGACCTTTATTTATATGCAGTGCTGAGAATGGAACCCAGCGCATTACACATGCTAGGCAAGTGCTCTACCACTGAGCCACAACTCCAGCCACCAGTTAATATTTTAGTAATATGAAAATGTACTTTTCACATTAGAAAAAGGTCACTTTGAGAGACTGGCTCAGGCAGTACCCAGTGGTGCACGCCTGCAATCCAGCAACCCAGGAGGCTGAGGCAAGAGGATTGCCAAATTTAAAGCCAGCCCTGGGAATTTAGGGAGATCCTGCTTCAAAATAAAAAATTAAAAGGGCTAGGAATGTGGCTTAATTTGATCCCCATTACTAAAAAAACAGGTGCAGTAATACACATGGAAATAAGTGGTGGCAGCACATGCTTTTAATCCCAGTGACTTGAGAGGCTGTCCCAGTTTACTTAACCATAAGCCACATCCCAACCCCACCTTTTTTTTTTTTTTTGAGTCTTGCTAAGCTGCATAAGGTTTCACTAAATTGCTTAGGCTGGCTTTAAATTTGAGATCCTCCTGCCTTAGCCTCCAGAGGCACTGGGATTACAGAAGTGCACCAGTGTGACTGGTTTAAGGGTCTGTCTTAAAATTTAAAAGGGACAGGAGCCGGGCACGGTGGCTCAAGCCTGTAATCCCAGTACTTAGGGAGGCTGAGACAGGAGAATCGCGAGTTCAAAGCCAGCCTCAGCAATGGTGAGGTGCTAAGCAACTCAGTGAGACCCTGTCTCTACATAAAACACAAAATAGGGCTGGGAATGTGGCTCAGTGGTCAAGTGCCCGAGTTCAATCCCTGGTACCAAAAAAAAGGGACAAGGAAGGAGCTCAGCAATAAAAGCACCACTGGGTTCAATCCCCAATGGTGGTGAAATATGTGGTGGGTTACTCACAAATATGTGTTCAAAGCAGAGCAGGCGTGCATAAAGCCTTGGGTTTGAACCGAAGCACCTCAAACTGAATAAAATCATAGGTGGAACAACTATGATCAAGTAGTCCATGAAGATCTTAAGCCACCTGTGATGCCAACAGCCTATAACCTGAAATGATGTGGGAGGCTGAGGTAGGAGAACAGCAAGTTAAAGGCCAGCCTAGGCAATTTAAGAGAGATCTGGTCTCAAAGAAAAAAGGGATAGCTATGTAGCTCAGTAGTAGGCATACTCTGGGTTCAAAAAAAAGGAAATACAGCAACTGTAAAATCCACAAGTTCTACAAGCACACAGAAAGCAAGGACTGTATCTTCATATGTGCCCAGAACTTGCACTTAACAGTTTCTTCTTACAAAAAAAAAAAAGCAGTAAAATTAAGAGGTGTCAAGACAAGCAAAGAAATAAACAGGCAGGCAAGCAATGGGAGCAAACCACTTTTTAATGGATAGTATTATTATTTTTTTTAATATTTTTTAGTTGTCAATGGACCTTTATTTTATTCATTTATTTATATGTGGTGCTGAGAATTGAACCCAGTGCCTCACGCATGCTAGGCAAGCGCTCTACCACTGAGCCACATCCCAGCCCCATTAATGGACAGCATTATTTTTACAAACACACTGCAGAATCACGCAATGCTGCCCGCATTCGAAGCAATCCTGGGCCACAAGTCTGCACACTCCTTTGCAACTGGTCCTGTGATGGCAGAACCTATGTTTTCCAAAAAAAAAAAAAAAAAAAGTGAGACAGAGGGCCCTTGCCTGTATGCCTAGACCAGAGTTAAATCCCCCAGTACCCACCCTTAGGTATCTACCGAATGACACGAAGTTCCTACCTTTCATTTCACCTTTATTGTTTACTATGACCCCTGCATTATCTTCAAAATAAAGAAATACGCCATCTTTTCTCCTGTATGACTTTCGTTGTCGAATTACCACTGCTGGATGTACTAAGGGGGAAAAAAGGACAGCAGTCATTAACCTGTCAAGTCCCAGTGCCAGCACAGAAGCAAGCAATGTATTTCTCTGGACAGAAGCTATCCCCATCATTAGCTTTTCAATTTCTAAAAGCAAGGACAAGAGACAGTGCAAACACCAATCACCATTTAAACTGCCAGCATTTTCTTGGAACACATTAAATTTGTACTCTTTTGGGGGGACAAATAGTAATAAAATTGTTAAGCATGATCTACACTTTACCTAGCCTGTGGATACTATTAAGATCCCAACTGAAAGTACTGGGACCACATACATACAGTGGAAGGACAGGCTATGGCCCCTCATCAAGCAATATTCTACCCAGTATATATATATATATATCCCCCAAAATACATTTACAGGTATATATACCTTGACCTAAAAATTACTGCTTCCAATTCATCGCAATTAAAAATTGATTCAAGGGGCTGCGGTTATGGCACAGTGGTAGCGTGTTTGCCTGGCATGCGTGAGGCACTGGGTTCGATCCTCAGCACCACATAAAAATAAAATAGATTCAATTTTGGTACTTAAGGATCAAACCGAGGGGCACTTTACTACTGAGCTAAATACACCCTCAATTCTTTTTTTTTTTTTTTGGTAGGTGGACACCATGTCTTTATTTTATTGCTCTGTACGTGGTGCTGAGGATCAAACCCAGGGCCTCACGCATGCGAGGCAAGCGCTCTACCACTGAGCTACAATCCCAGCCCCCACCCTCAATTCTTTACATTTGAGACAGGGCCTCACTAAATTGCTGAGGCTGGCCTTGACCTTACACTAATCCTCCTGTCAACCTCTGGAGTTGGGATTATAGACATGTGCCACCTTGCCTGGCTTTTTTTCAGCCTCCTGGAATTAGTCACTTACCAATATGCCCAGCAATAAAGATATATTTACCATGTATCAGCTTTTTTTTTTTTTAATTTTTTTTTTTAGTTATAGATGGACACAATGTCTTTATTACTTTGTATGTGGTGCTGAGGATCGAACCCAGGGCCTCACGCATGCCAGGCAAGTGCTCTACCGCTGAGCTACAATCCCAGCCCCTCCATGTGTCAGCTTTTACAAATATAAACTCATTTTTTTTTTGTACCAGGGATTGAACCCAGGGGCACTCGACCACTGAGCCACATCCCCAGCCCTATTTTGTGTTTTATGTAGAGACAGGGTCTCACTGAGTTGCTTAGCGCCTTGCTTTGAACTCGCGATTCTCCTGTCTCAGCCTCCCAATATAAACTCATTTATATGCCAGTATTCCTAAAGAAAACCTGTAACTGCCAGTGTGCATTTGTATACATTCTTTGAACATACTAAGTATATTCAGAATCCTGACCATACTCTACATTATGACTTTCTAACTATTCAACTGTAGGTGACATGTGTGTATGAAATATATGTGTGTTTTGCAGTACTGGGGATCTAACCCAGGGCCTCATACATGCCAGGGAAGTGCTCTACCACAGCTCTATTCCCAGCACTTTTTAAAAATTGTAGTGTGACAGCGTCTAAATTGCCCAAGCTGGCCACAAACTTGGGATTCTCCTGCCTCAGCCTTCTCAGTGGCTAGGAATACAGCCATGAGTCACCATGCCTGGCTATAAATGTTGGCTTGATAAAACAAAAACTAGTCTCGACTAAACTATCCTGTGGCACAGGTATAACAGAAAGCTGTGCAACCCTTCAAAATTATTTTTTACATACAAGACAGTTATTTGTGAAGCTAGAGCAGGTTCTGGGATGGCAATGGTGCAATTACAAAACTCACATGCACTGCTGGGCATGCAAGCACATGCCTGTAATCTGTGACTCAGGACATTCTCAAATTCTAGGCCTCAATAACTTAGGGAGACCCTATCTCAAAAATAGTAAAGAAAAAAAGAGGGTGTGTTACAACACAGTGGTTAAGCACCCCTGGGTTCAATCCCCAGTACAAAAACAAAACTGACCTACGCAAACTAGGTCTAAGGATGCAGCTGAGTGGTAGAGCTCTTGCCTAGCATGCACCAGGTCCTGGATTCAGTCCCTAGCAACACACACACACAGCCCTACCTGCACTAAGGTCAAAGACATTTCCCAGATCCTCAAGATGAAGCACAGCCATAAAGTACAATACAATAGTTGAGAAAACTATTGACTCACACATTTGTGTTTAAACTTGGACAGATACCTGCTTAGACACCTAAAATTACTTAATATTCTGGAATTCAATTTTTTTTTTTTTGGTACTGGGGATTGAACTCAAGGGCACTCGACCACTGAGTCACATCCTCAGCCCTATTTTGTGTTTTATGTAGAGACAGGGTCTCACTGAGTTGCTTAGCGACTCGCCATTGCTGAGGCTGGCTTTGAACTCGCATTTCTCCTGTCTCAGCCTCCCTAAGTGCTCGGATTACAGGCTTGAGCCACCGCGGCCGGCTCAATGTTTTTTTTTTTAAATAGGAAAAATTAGGGTTAGAGATGAAGATCGGTGGTAGAGCATCAGACCCTGAATTCAATCCCCAGGACCACAATCCATCAAATTCCATTTTTAAGGTTCAGAACCAAACACTGAAAATATGACACAAATTCTGTCTTTTGAGGCAAAGTACCAGACAAAGATAACTAATATTTATTTACTAAGTGTCTCTGTTGCTTATAAACCATTTAATAAGACCAGAAACTTAGTTGGGCACGGTGGCTCAAGCCTGTAATCCTATCACTTAGGGAGGCGGAGACAGGAGAATCAAGAGTTCAAAGCCAGCCTCAGCAAAACCCTGTCTCTACATAAAACACAAAATAGGTCTAGGGATGTGGCTCAGTGGTTGAGTGCCCGAGTTCAATCCCCAGTACCAAAAAAAAAAAAAAAAAAAAAAAAGACCAGAAACTCAAGATGTTAGATTTCCAGTCCAGCCCCCCTTCTATATTTCCCTACCTGTTGTACATATAAATGTATCCATCTGGCAGGCACAAGGATCAAAGATCAAAGAAGACATTAACAGAATTATAAATTCACAACTATTATTAAAACCATCAAGTGCTTGTCTCTAGTCTGTCCCACCACTGATTTGAGACCAACATTACATCTTGCTGCCATCTCAGCCAACCAGTAAGTGCTGTGTGCTCTTCTCTTCTCTGACAGCTCCCCAGGCCAATAGTCAGGCCCAGGAAGTGTTCTGAGGAGAGCAAAATGCCCTAGCAGATGCATCCTTGTCCCCAAAAATTAATCAACACTTAATCACAATCTGAGTGCTACTATGCCCAAGCAATATTCACAGTTCCACTCAAAAAAATAAATCTAGCTGGGGGCTGGGGTTGTGGCTCGGTGGTAGAGTGCTTGCCTGGCATGTGTGAGGCACCGGGTTCGACCCTCAGCACCACATAAAAATAAGTAAAGGTAAAACAAAAAACTTAAAAAGCCGAGCACGGTGGCGCATGCCTATAATCCCAGCACTTAGGGAGGCTAACACAAGAGAATCTCAAGTTCAAAGCCAGCCTCAGCAAAGGCGAGGTGCTAAGCAACTCAGTGAGACCCTGTCTCTACATAAAACACAAAATAGGGCTGGGGATGTGGCTCAGCGGTCGAGTGTCCCTGAGTTCAATCTCCAGTACCAAAAACAAATAAATAAATAAAATTAAAAAATCTAGCTGGGCATGGCAACACACACTTGTAATCCAGGCAACTTTGGAGGGTGAGGCACAGGGATTGCCAAATACAAGGTCAGCCTCAGCAACTCAGTCAGACCCTGACTCAAAATAAAAACAGCCAGGAAATATAGCTCAGTAGTAAAGCACCCTGGGTTCAATCCCCAGTACTCTCCCCCAAATCTACTGGGGGCTGTGGAGGGATGGATGCAGGTGCACAAGGAGTAACTAGAACACTTCATCATGACCCGTCACAGCACATTTGTCTAGACACCAAGGGTGACTAGAACTTCTCTGAAAGAGTAAGACATCCAGAACACCAACAGACTTAAGGTAACACAGGAAGAAAGTTCACAACTGAAAAAAGTGCACTGAACATCAGAAGTTCTACAGCCAAGTGGGGCGCAGTGGCACACACCCGTAATCCCAGCACTTAGGGAGGCTGAGACAGGAGGATCGCGAGTTCAAAGCCAGCCTCAGCAATGGCGAGACGCTAAGCAACTCAGTGAGACCCTGTCCCCACATAAAACACAAAATAGGGCTGGGGATGTGGCTCAGTGGCTGAGTGGCCCTGAGTTCAATCCCCAGTACCAAAAAAAAAAAAAAAAGTTCTACAGCCCGACAGTACAAGTAGGAAGTGCTGAGGTCTGTTCTTTTAATTCATACACCTGGTGGGAAGACTTTGGGGAGCAGGCCACGATCCAGTAATCGACTCAAGCAGCAGGCTTTAAAGTGTATCTGAAATTTTGTGTTCACCTGATGCTAGTAATAGATGTTCAGCATTTCACAACCATCTGGAAAGGAAAATGTGAGTCCCATTACTCCCATTAATAATTCCAAAAAAAGAAAGCTCGCCTGTGGTAATGTAAGTCTTAAAGCTGTGATCTCACCTGCTCTAGCTCTACACTGCATATACATGTTCACTAAGCACCATCTTATGTATTTGTAGCCAGGGGATCAGCAATGAACTAAAGATCTTTTTATGGAACTTTATAGGTAGTCTCCAATTGTCTAATGAACAAAGGAAGTGGAAGGTTAAATAAGCCAGGACCTCAGTTTACATAAGAACTTAAGTAGGAAAGTGACAAGATGTTCTGCAAGAAGGGAGAACCTCAATTTCAGTATTATCTCACACTGCATCTGAAAGAAAAGCAAGTATCCAGAGGCCTTCAGAATATAAAATTAATGTTCCATTTTCCAGTAAGTGGAGAACCACCTCAACTATCCACAAGGAGGGAAGTCTGGAGATCTACTCACCCTTCTTTCTGAGTTCTGGTTTGCCCTTCTTGACTGTGGCCATCACCATGTCACCCACACCAGCAGCAGGAAGTCTGTTCAGCCGTCCCTTGATCCCCTTCACAGAAATGATATACAGATTTTTGGCCCCTATAAAAGGATATAAAAAAAGCCAATTTTTTTGAGGGCCGCTAGGCACAACCACCCATGTAAAATTCAAGTACTTCCAAAGACTCTCTCCCTCCACACTGCTCAAAGCAGTTAGTCCCCAAGGTGGAACCCAGGATGCCTTGTCACACCACCAATTGAAGCAAAACAACACAAAATGCTGCCACTTCACCCAAAAGCGGTGTTTTATTCTGCCCCTTCTTGACGGCTCAATGGGTCATTAGCAAAAGGCCCACTGAGTGCTTTTAAAAGGGGGGACGGTCGCAGGGGTGCAGCCAAAGGCCTCACCTGTGTTGTCAGCACAATTGATCACGGCTCCTACTGGAAGACCCAGGGAAATCCGGAATTTCGCACCAGAGGATCCACCACGTCCTATGGATAAGAAGGGAAACAGGACAAAGTAGTCACTGTCTAGAAATGTTTCCAAGTTTCCTTCACATTTTTTCTCACCTGGGATTCCTTCCACTGGGATTCCCTCCCCACGTGCCACCCGATTCCTCACCATTACCATCCTTATGTCGAGATTAAGGAGCTTGGACGATTCAACCTTTTACAACATGCAGTTCCTCCGGCAAAGTGGGAAACTGCACAGGTCGCCCGAGCCCGGGTCTAACCCAAGTCAACTGTCACCCCACTACTGTAGCTCTGTTCGCGGATCAGTCCACCGGATTCGGTCTAGAATCATGTCCCGATCCTGTCCGCTGAACGATCCAGTTCCCCCACCCGGCCACTTTGAGGACTCTTCCAGCGCTCTCGCGGCGCACCTCCTCTTCCTCCCCGGCCCGGAGGAGAGAAAAGTGCCCTAGCTGTCCAAGGCCGCCGCTCCCGGAGAGGCCAGCAGCCACCTCGACGAGGATGGAATAGGATGTCCTAAAGGCAAAAACTCACCTCGCTTCGACATCTTGAACGCCGGAAAAGGACAGAAAGGAAGTAGACACAAAGGACACTGGGATATGAATTCGATGCCCCGCCCACTCCCGCCGAGTGATTGAGGGCTGCTTAAACCAGCTTATTCCCTCAAGGCGCTGCCTGATTACGTAATCAGGTCGGCAGCTCTAGGTGAGAAACGGCCAGTGGTGAGGCTGAGGTTTCCTGGAGCGAGTGAGAGCTGAGCCTCCTGTGTAGGAGTTCGAAAGTAGTCGGGGACACAGACAAATTGATTTGTTAGATTACTCAGCACCCTCTTTTGAGCACTTCCTATATACCTAGCACTTTTCTGGACAGTAAGGATTCAAAAGTAATTAAAGCGCAGGGCGCGGTGGCGCACGCTTGTAATTGGGAGGCTGAAGCAGGAGGATAGCTAGGTCAAAGCCAGCCTCTGCAATTTAGCCAAGGCCCTGTCTCTAAATAAAGTATTTTAAAGGGCTGGGGATATGGCTCAGTGGTTAAGCACCCGAGGGTTCAATCCTTGGTACAAAAAAAAAAAAAAAAGAAGAAGAAGTAATTAAAGCAATTTGTGTCATGTAGGAATACCCAGGAATAGAGGGCTGGGGGTGGGGCAAGAGCAATCTCCAAAAGATTTCATTGGGATGTGGTACAATTGAGAAGTGCAACTAAAGCGCTGCAGGCCATTAGGTCTTTGTGTATTTGGTATCACACCATTCTGCTTTTTACATGTATTACTTTATTAATTACCTCTTTTCACAGCTTCAACCTCCCCCAGTTTTCTTTGACTTCTCTCCTTCCGTGGATACATTCATTCAAATGTTTATTAAGTGCCTAATTTATGCCAGATTCTGGCTAGGGCATACATTAGATTACATCAGAGGAGATAATATACCAACATTCCTCTTCTTCCTTTTTAAAAAAATATTAAATGCAATGATTTATCTAGAAATTGGGAAGGCAGAACCTATTTCACATGATTCACAATGGAATTCTAAAAAAAGCAATGTTCTCTAGACCAACATTTTTGCCCTATGTAGCTTTCATTCTGATGGGGTGGAGGTAGAGACAGAAAATCCTAACCCCAGCCCAATAAATAACAATTTCTAAAAATTGCTGTATGTAGTATGTTAGATGGGGATAAGTATTATGAAAAAAAAAAAAAAAAGGCAGGGTAAGTGATTAGAAGGTGGAGAGGCAAATTACAAAAATCAAATGGTCAGAGTAAGCTTCATCAAAGTTGAAATAAAAACACAGACTTAAAGGTGAGGGAGAGTTACCAATCTGAAGGGAGGTCCATACAGAGCCAAAGGCCAATGAAAAGCCGGAAGGCAGGAGTGAGCCCGAATCATATGAGTGGGGAAGCCTGGTGTGACTGGGGAGATGAGTGACAGGACAATAGTAGGAGAAAGGGTCAGTAGTAATGAAACAAATGAAAAATAATAAAGCATTTTTAAAAAGACATCCTAGAGGGGCTGGGATTGTAGCGCAGTGGTACAGCGCTTGCCTTGCATGCATGAGGCACTGGGTTCAATCCTCGGCACCACATAAAAATAAATAAAAATAAAGATACTGTGTCATCTACAACTAAAAAAAATTAAAAAAAAAAAAAAGACATCCTAGAGCCTGACTCAGTAGCCTGAGGCAGGAGGATATTAGGTTCAAAGCCAGTCTCAGCAATTTAGTGTGGCTCTAAGCAATTCAGTGAGACCCTATCTCCAAATAAAATACAAAACAAGAGCCAGGCGCAGTGGCGAATGCCTGTAATCCCAGCACTTTGGGAAGCTGAGACAGGAGGAGAATTGCAAATTGAAAGCTATCCTCAGCAATAGCAAGGTGCTAAACAACTCAGTGAGCAAGCAACTCAGAGAGACCCAGTCTTTAAATAAAACACAAAATAGGGCTGGGGTTGTGGCTCAGTGGTAGAGCGCTTGCCAAGCATGTGTGAGGCACTGAGTTTGATTCTCAGCACCACATATAAATAAATAAACAAACAAACAAATAAAATAAAGGTCCACCAATAACTACAAAAAATTTTAAAAATTATAAAAAGAGTTGTGAGCCGGGCGCGGTGGCGCAAGCCTGTAATCCCAGCACTTAGGGAGGCTGAGACAGGAGAATCGCGAGTTCAAAGCCAGCCTCAGCAATGGCGAGGCGCTAAGCAACTCAGTGAGACCCTGTCTCTACATAAAACACAAAATAGGGCTGGGGATGTGGCTCAGCAGTCGAGTATCCCTGAGTTCAATCTCCAGTACCAAGAAAAAAAATATTTGTATTATCTCAAAGAAAAATGATATGGTAAAGAAGAGTGGCTTTGTCTTCCTCTTTTTTATTTTTGAAATCTCTTAACATCTGACTTAATGAAAAACAGGTGTTTTTTTCTTGTTTCTACCTCTAATCTGTTGTGATATATATCATGTAGCCTCTGGGAAGCTACTCTGTGTGCTCATGGAATAAAGAGTGATACAGGTAAGTAATGTTACTATTAATGTGAAATTAACTCTTTGTTTTTTTGTTTTTGTTTTTGGTACCGGGATTGAACTCAGGGGTACTCAATCACTGAGCCACATCCCCAGCCCTATTTTTTGTTTTATGTAGAGACAGGGTCTCGCTGAGTTACTTAGCCCCTTGCTGTTGCTGAGGCTGGCTTTGAACTCGCGATTCTCCTGTCTCAGCCTCCCTAAGAGCCAGGATTACAGGCGTGTGCCACCGCACGTGGCTGAAGTATATTCTTGGTGTTGCCTTCCATATTAAAAGTGAAGGTAGTAGCCGGGCGCGGTGGCTCAAGCCTGTAATCCCAGCACTTAGGGAGGCTGAGACAGGAGAATCATGAGTTCAAAGCCAGCCTCAGCAATGGTGAGGTGCTAAGCAACTCAGTGAGACCCTGTCTCTACATAAAACACAAAATAGGTCTGGGGATGTGGCTCAGTGGTCGAGTACCCCTGAGTTCAATCCCCAGTACC
>PVHX01008870.1:0-80358 GCA_004024805.1 Geosciurus inauris
CAGTCTCTTTATAAATTTTTTTTTTTTTTTTTTAGTTGTAGATGGACACAATATCTTTATTTTATTTATTTTTATGTGGTTCTGAGGATCGAACCCAGTGCCTCATGCATGCGAGGCAAGCACTCTACCACTGAGCCACAATCTCAGCCCCTTCATAATAGTCTCTTAAAATCTTTGTATTTCTGTAGTATCAGTTATAATATCTCATTTGTTGCTACGGTTACAGTTAGAGTATTCTGAAGCCAGGTACTTAATTTTACAAGTGAGTGTCAAAATTTGAGATTTTTTTTTTTTTTTTTTAACTCAGTAGATCCTTTTCTTTCAGTTGAAGAACTCCCTTTAGCGTTTCTGGTAAGATAGGTCTGGTGGTGATAAATTCTCTCAGCTTTTGTTTATTTGAGAAAGTCCATCTCCTCTTTATTTCTAAAAACTTCTTTTCTGAAGATACTACTCTTAGCAGTTTTGGGTTTTTGGCACTCTGAACTGATCACCCCACTCTATAGCTTGTAAGACTGCTAAGCAGTCTGCTGCTAGGTATATGGTAACTACCTCATATATTATTTGCTTTTTTATCTTTCTTTTGAAGTTGTCTTTTATCTTTGGTCTTTGATAATTTGATTATAATATGTTTTGGAGTAGTCTTATTTTGACTGAATCTGATTGTTGACTTTGACCTTCCTATATCTGGATATTTTTATCTTTCTTTAGTTTTGCAAAGTTTTCTATTATTTCTTTAAATAACTTTTCTACCTCTTTATCTTTCTTTACTCCCTTTTGAATACCAAGGATTCAGAAGTTTACTCTTGACATGTTGTACCATAAATCCCATAATCTCCTCTGATTGTGTATTTTCAAATAGTCTGTGCTTGGGTTCAAATGTTTTTATTCTGCTTGACTGATTTTTCTGTCAATGCTCTCTATTGCACTTTTCATTTACTTCACTCTTTTAGCTTTAGTATTTGTTTTATTTTTTATTTATTTATTTTTTGGTACCAGGGGTTGAATCCAGAAGGGCTTTACCACTGAGCCACAAGCCCAGCCCTTTTAATTTTTTATTTTGAAACAGGATCTCATTAACTTGCTTGCCTCAAACTTGTGATCCTCCTGCCTCATCCTCCCAAGTCATTGAAATTACAGCTGTGCATCACGGCACCTGGTTTTCTGTTTGATTTTTAAAAATTTCAATCTCTGTTAAATTTCTATTTTTGAATTTCTTTGAATTTTCTTGAAATACACTGAGCTTCCTTAAAGCAAATATTTTGAATTCTTTATCAGAGAGTTTGTCTTTATCTCTTTAGCATCAGACACTTCTTATTTTGTCAGTTTGATAATGTCACGTCTGCCTGATGATTCTTGATCCCTGTGGTCATGCATTGATTTCAGCACATTGAAGAAGTGGGTACTTATTCCAGTCTTCATGATTTGACTTTTTGGGGGATGTCTTGATGCCTGAGCCTGGGGTGTGTATTGTGAAACTGTCCCTTCTACCTCCTTACACACACATTCTCTCAGTGCCATGATAAAATTTGCTGTGATCTCCTTAGCACTCAAGAAGTTACTTTACTTTCTTGTGTGGATGATTTGCTGGAGAGTATTTTTCTGTTGTCAAGTTCTGTCCTCTGAGAATCTCTGCTGCAAGAAATTTTCTAGGACATGCATTTAACAGTCGTCAAAAGGATTGTACATCTTAAAAATTTACTTGTAATGCCAAATGATATTTCCAAAATTGAATCTATTTATACTTCCACATACAGTGTACAAGAATTCCTGTGACTTTATACCCTTTGCAATATTCCATATTATTTGGGTTTATAACCTGGGTCAATCTAGTGCATTTAAATAAATACATTCATACATTTTAAAGTGGATTTAATTTTATTTTCATGATTATTTGCAAAGTTAAGCATTTTTTATGTTTATTATTCATTCATACTCCTTTGTGCATGAAATGTATGTATAGGTTTTTGTTTATTTTTCATTGGGTTGTTTTCAACCTAATGATTTTCAGGACTTCTCCATATTTTCAAAATACTAGTCCTAGATATGACAAACATCTATTTCCTTTTTGTGGCTACTTTTTTTCATTGTGTAATATATTTGGTTGAAAGAAACTTTAATTTTAAGGCAAAAGTATATCAATATTTTATTTATAAATTGTGCTTTATACATCTTCTTTAAGAAATTCTTCTTTGCTCTAAGGTTTTATAGGTCATAAGTTATTTTCTTTTAAAAGTTCTAAAGTCAGTGGCTTGGCAGGCTGATGCAGGAGGAGGATCATGAGTTTAAAAGCAACTTAGTGAGACCCTGTCTCTAAATAAAATATATAAAAGGGCTGAGGATGTGGTTCAGTGGTTAAGTGCCCCTGAGTTCAATCCTCTGTAGCCCCCAAAGAGTTCTGAGTTTCACTTTTTCGTATTTTTTCATATTTCTCATTAACTTCATTTAGTTTTCTTTATATTCGGACTCTAAGTTTATTGTAATATAGATACTATTGTCCTGGCATCAATTTTGAATAGTCTTTCCTTCCCATTAATTTGCAATTCACCATCCTTACATACGAAGACTGTTTTTAGGTCAGTACATTTCTAGGCTTCCTATTTATCCTAAAGTTCCATTAATCTTTCTCTTAATCTTATTTTTATTTATTTATTTTTTTGCCACCAACACTCTGGTTTAATTTCTGTAGTTATAGAATGTATCAT
The DNA here is from genome assembly GCA_004024805.1 of Geosciurus inauris. Classification (NCBI taxonomy): domain Eukaryota; kingdom Metazoa; phylum Chordata; class Mammalia; order Rodentia; family Sciuridae; genus Geosciurus; species Geosciurus inauris. The sequence goes on from PVHX01008870.1 coordinate 2,703, forward strand.
GGGCAATGATTCTCAAACTTTGATGGCATTCATAATCACCTGAGATTTTGGCAAAAACACAAAGGCATGAGTCCAGGTACTTCAACAAACAGGCCTTTATGTTCCTTACTAGATGTTCAGTTGATTCTGAAGCATGCCAACGTTTGAGAACCACTGTCTTAGGGCAAGTGTCCATACAGAGATATTTCTTCTTTAGAAATGATTTGGCTATTCTTGCCCTTTGCTCTTTTAATTATTTTTTTAAAAATCTGTCAATTTTCTATGATTTTGGGGGGACTTAAATAGGGATATATATATATATATATATATATATATATATATATATATATTTTTTTTTTTTTTTTTTTTTTTTTGGTACTGGGATTGAACTCAGGGGTACTCAACCACTGAGCCACATCCCCAGCCCTATTTTGTGTTTTATGTAGAGACAGGGCCTCACTGAGTTGCTTAGCGCCTCGTCGTTGCTGAGGCTGGCTTTGAACTAGCGATTCTCCTGTCTCAGCCTCCCAAAGTGCTGGGATTACAGCCATGCGTCACTGCACTGGACTAAATAGGGATAATATTAAAACTATAGGTCATTTTGTAAAAATTTAGTCTAAAATTTCTTTTATTCCTTATATAATATCATATAAATCAGTTTCTGCTTCAGAATTCCACTGGAGAAGACAAATTCATAGCTTTTGTTAACCATCATGGCATATATTTTCATTGGAAAATATGTAATTGAGGAATGATGGAGAAGGAAAATATTGCATGGCAAGGAAGATTCTTTGTAGGCAGATTTGTATGAATGTGTTGGTTTTAAGAATTCTGTTACTGAAGAAAGTAGAAATGGATTAAGAAAAGTTTGGGCCTCAAATTCATCTTTCTCACAAATGCTAACAAATGCAAAAACCTGTGTTGCCCAGAGATTATATCACAGCACACTTGAATTTATCTGTAAGACTCAAGAGAGAATAAAATGCTTAAGTTACATTAGGACAAATGTTCTCACTTTATTGATTTCCAGAAAAGAGTCAATAGGTGTATTGATTGACTTGACAGTTCTTTTACTTCTCAGGTAGTAAAAGAAATAGTGCTTAAAACTAGAATGATAAAAAAAAACCCCACCATCCTTACATCTATGCCCTGCTTTGCAGAGATTAGAAAACACATTAACTAGATAAGAAGACAGGATTTTTGAGCTGGTGCTGAGTTCTACAAATTATCATGAGGCGCAAGGTGGTCACAATCAGCCTTCAGTTATCAGCATCTGCATGGAGTTAGGGGAAATTTTCTAGTCCTAACTCATTTTCTAGAACCTATAGTAAAGCTGGAATAAGAGGCAAAAGAGAAAATGGGTGGAGGAGATGCCTATATTTCTTCATTCCATTTCCTGGTTTCTCGTCTTCTTTTTAAGCATTTCAAACACTAACCAAGAAGTTAAAACATATAAAGCAATCCAATAGTTTTGTCTGTTTTAATTCCAGTTTTGTAATCTATGAGTGGTGGAAGCTTAGGATAGTTGTTAATGCATTTTTCATATAAAAAATGAGATGATAATAGTAATAGTAAGATTTTTGAAGAGTTGTTATAGTACTAAATTAGTCATACATAAGAAAAGTCTTGGCATTAGACAATGATTTTCAGACTATTCATAACCATTTGGTATAAAATCTATATAGTGAATAGCAATCAGATTAAAAACATGCAAATGAAATAGAAAATATCACAGTCTATCATATGTAGTGAGGCTTTGTATTCTCTCTCTTTCTCTTTCTCCCTCTCTCTCTGCTTCCCAGCTGCCATAAGCTTAATAGCTTTCTTCTGCCATGTTTTCCACCAGGATGTTTTTGCAATGGAGTTGACTGAACATGGACTAAGACCTATGAAACTGTGAGCCAAAAGAAATCTTTTGCCTATATGTTGTTCATGTCAGGTATTTTGGTCACAGAAGTGAAAAGCTAACATGTACTTGCTTCACAGAGAAGTCTCCCACATCTGGGATTAGTACTTTGAGGATTCTGGGAAATTTCTTTTCCTTGGAAAATATATAAGAAGAGGACAAATAGGATGATGTGTTAGATTTTCATCACTATGACAAAACACCTGGGTAAAACAACTAAAAAAAGAAATATTTATTTTGGTTCATGGTGTCTGAGATTTCAATTCATGGTTGGCTGACTGCACTGCTTTGGGTCCTGGGTGAGTTAGAACATCATGGCAGAAAGGCATGGCAGAAGAAAGCTGCCCAACTCATGCCCACCAGGAAAGAGAGGAAGAGAAAGGTGGACAAAGGGCCAGGAACAAGTTATAGTCCTGAAGGGCATGCCTTCAATGACCCACTCCCTTCAACTTGGCTACACCTCCTACAGTTTCTACTATCTCTCAATGGTCCAATCAGCTTTGAATCTATCAATACATTAATCCATTGATGAAGTTAAGCCCTCATGACCCAGTCACTTCCCAACAGCCTCACCTCTGAACACTTATTTGAGCACTTGGTTCTTTAGTTCCTGAAATAAGATCTCCCCTAAAGTTTCATCCATGAGTGTCTTGGTTTTTGTTTTGTGTTGCTATATCAGAATTCTACAGATTGGATAACTTATAAAGAAAGAATAGAAATTTATTTCTCACAGGTCTGGAAGTCAAGCATCAAAGATCTAGGCACCAGTGTCTAATGTCTGGTGATGACTTTCTTGCTGTATCTTCACATGGTAGAAGGCAGGAGGACAAAGGGAAAAGCTAGTCCAATGGTGTGCAAAGCCTCTTTTTTAAGGGTCTTAATACTATTAATGAGGAACGATGTTCATGACCTATTTACCTCTTAAAAGTCCCATCTTTTAATGTTATCACACTGACAATATTTGAATTTAAGACATATTTTAACTATGGCAGTGAGTGAAAGCATTCTTCATATTATTATTTGAGTTTGGTTTCTGTTAACTCATATCCAAATATTTGTGATGAAACCACCAGCTGTTCTGTGGCTGTTTATATCCTCTTAATTTTACAAGGCTAATATCATGAATCAGAAATTATTCTGAGATTCAGTTTACTCTTTTAGGCTGGCTTTGAATATCTCTAATTTGATCTATATTGTTGTAATTTTACAGCTGAATCTTAGAGACTTCTAAGTTCTTATGGATCTTATAATATTTCCCAATGGGTATATCAAGTGCCATGTGCTATAGGAGATAAAAAAGAAGCATGTGGTGAGTCCATAAACTGTTTTGATTTGTTGAGCATGTATTATGTGCCAAGCACTGTGGAAAGTGCTTCTGTAATTATCAAAGTTCATTCTTATTACAACTCTGCAAGACTAGTATTAGTTTTCTCATTTGGACAAGGTTATAGGTATCCTGAAGACATCTTTAAAATTACTTGAACCCTAATAGATGTGTCAAAATTGCTTTTTGATCTCTTTCTTAAACTTTCCACTCTGAAATGACATTTAGGAAATAGAGTAAAAATTTTTTTTCTAAAACTATTATTTTGTTAATATTTGTCTTAGTTCATTTGAATTACAAAATCAAAATACCATAAACTGAGTTGCTTTTAAATAGCAGAAATTAATTTCTCCATGCTCTGTAGGTTAAGTAGTAAAAAATCAAGGAACCAGCAGATTTAGTGTCTGATGAGGAACATTTCCTGATTTATAGATGGTCATCTCTTTGCTATGTCCATACATGGTAGAAATGGTAAATGAACTTTCTGGAGTTTGTTATATAAGTGTACTAATCTCATTTGTGAGCATTCTCTCTTATGACCTAATCACCTCCCAAAGGGGTTATGATTTCAACATATGAGTTGGGGGGTGGGGGACACAAACATTCAGAGCATGGAAATATCCAAACTTTGATGATCAAGAAACCGTTAAGTGAGTTTCTCCAAGTGACACAGCCAGTGAGCTCAGAGGCAAGCTTTGAACGCAGCCTCAACTCTAAAGTCTGTGCTGTTAACCCATGTACTCTTCCCAGTCTTACAGTCAAGAAAACAAATCCAGAAGATCTGTTGCCCAAGTCTTCCCAGTTGATAGGTGGATAAAGATGGCTCTTATCAGTACATTGAAATCCTTACCTAATATATGTGTCTCCCAAGAAACAGTAAGAAAATACCTTTTATCTTGCTGTTCTTTTAACTATACCAGTATCTAGAACAAAAAGTACTCAATAAACTACTGAATGAATGAGAGGTAGTTACAATCCATAACTAGGATCACCACCTTGGAACTGTTAGCGGAGGGTGAATTTGCAAATTCAACTGACTTCTCAGAGTTCGCATGAAGTATGACTTCTAGAGCATGAACTCCATTCTCTTGTTAGGACATTTCTGAATGTCACCAATAACTTTATATGTATTTGACAAACAGGGTTCAATAAAAATAAAGGTCAGGATTAGTACAGATAAAACTGAATTAATTGAAAAGTTATAAAAAATTTGATTTGTCTTGGAAGACAGTTTTAGGAGCTGAAATAAGGGGGAAATTTTAGGTACTTATTTGCGAGTGCTTTCCTATGGGCTCACAGTGGACAAGGGTCATTATATAATGTGTCTTGGGTCTGTTTCTGAGAAGTCAAGCCCAAGAATCAAAGATGAGCACGTTTTGGTGCTCTGGGATACTTATCTCTAATCTACCTGTTTCGTGTGATTGCTACTAATCAATTCCTTTGAAGGGGCCTCACATACAGTGGAGTGTTTCACAGATAAGAATACTTTATGGGCATTATTCCCCAAATAGCAGAAGGCAAAAAGATGAAGGTGAATGGAGACAATGACCTGGCAGCTGTTGCTAGGCTGACCACAATTACAGGGCTGATGTCTGGCTTATGTGAATTTTTTCTTTGAGGAATTTTTGTATATCAACAGGAATGATTATGGACATGGAAGTCAGCCTCTAAAGAATAAAGTGTGCACTCTAAACAACAATGTCCACAGAGATTCAGCAAAGTCTGAATCTTCCATATCCAGGGAAGTCTATTTAGGAAACAGGTGACAGGGAATCATTCTCTGTTGACAGCGACTCCTGTAGCCAGTTGGTGGTCACCCTTCTTTGCTGGAACCATACCAATAAATGAGGTGGAAGGATCTGTCAAAACTAAAATCAGACCAAGTTAGAAAATTCAAAAATTTAGAAGTTTGTTGTCCATTTAAAAGAATAGTCCGTGAACTAGGAGTTTCAAACAGAAAGAGGCAAAGAGCTTATTTTATAGCCATTGGTACCCAGTTTCTACAGCAGGAAGGAGATATATTTTGACCTTTTCCATGACTGGCTGTTATGCATTAACATTCTTTTTAAGATAAGCAGAACTATGTAGCTGATCTGTCTATAGCTGATTGGCTTAATCTCACGAAATCATGCTGATAAGCACATAAAGCTTATGTTTGGTGTTTCATTTATGATTAAAGCTTGTGTTTTAGGGAAAGTGTGATGACTTAAGTTTTGGCCATGTTGTTCTGAGAGATTGGCCTTGGGTGCATCTAAACTGTGGCTTCTATTTTTACTTAACAGATTTCATTCAGTCTTTGGGTGTGGACCTAGCAAGGACAGGCCAATGGCAAGATTCTATTCTCAGGAACTGTGGTTGTCATCCACCATGTAGACTGGAAACAGCTCTGGTTGTGGTTGGTGGGAATAGGGCCATTTGTTGATCAAGAGAGAATTAGCTCTCATAATTAAAGTTAGGCTCTTTTCTTGAATTCCTGCTTGGAAATTGAATCTCACTTGGAACAAATAAACTTGAATCAGGCCCCCAAAGTTAGTGGCTTTTGAATGAAATTCACGCCTTTTACATTTTTTCTGGAGCAAATGTTGAGATTATAAAGCTTTCTATGTGGACTGAAGCAGCATATACCCCCGTGACTAGTTATGTGTTTCATAAAATCTGCAGCTTCTTCAGATAGAATATTACAAAGAACTATCTTGTCCTGGGTGAACTGAGATACCTCATCAATTACCTTGGTGTTTGACCAGTAATGTACTGCAGGAACATGATTAACTCTAATGCTGTGAACTTGGGGTTCCTCAGCCAACATCAGTGTAGCAGAAAGAGCATAGCTTTAGATTTTTTTGGCAAAGGGTTCAAATTCTGCTTGTCTGCTTTCCTGTATGTATGTCACACTCTAACCTATTACTGTTCACATATGAACACAAGTATTATCCTCTTCAAGCTTATCATGAGCTTAATGTTTAGTGTTTTCTTATTTGAGCTATCAGATATTAATACAATGTGAGATTATTGTAAGAAGGGGGACAAATTGTTGAAAGCCTAGCTAACTATCTTCTTCTACCCTTACCCTTATACCTCTTAGTTAACCAACAATGAGGACTTGGGGCATATCCTTCCATACCTACCTACTTGCTCATACAAACGTGTGCATGCACACTTATGTACATCCATGTAAACACTCATAGAGAGTTTCTTGCATGCACTTTTAACTTAAAAGAATCATGCTTAGCAGTATGGTTTTCTTCTTTTCTCTTAATACAGAATGGCATCTGTACCAGTGAATATATATCTAAGTCTATTTCTAAGTTATAATTCTGTTATGTATGCATATATACACAGATGCCTGATGTTTATGTGAAAGGGATAATTTCATACTTGCTTTTAAATTTTTTCATGATTTGTATTTCTGTAATAGTGACTGTAACCATTATAACATTATAGCCATTATAACAGTGAAATCTGCCCCAGACTATTCCAGTCTAGTATGTCTGTCCGTCTTTCTGCCTCTTTCTAATCAGCTAAAAGTTTATTGTTTCTTCACCTGGGGTTTATGAGTGCATATGAATTCAGCCCTCAGTAAGTCATGTCAGACCTTTTTTGCGGGTTTTGAGATTCAGAAGTATTTTCTTCAAAGCACTTCCCTCCAAACAGTCCATGATAATCATAGACAATTTCATCTCATATTTAATTCCCCATATGCCAGTTTCTAATTGTATGTGCAAGGTTATTTTTAAAAATTTTTCTAAGGCCTTGATTGAAAGTATTTAAAGAACTTTCTAGGGACCATGTAAGCTCAGGGCAAAGTAAACCCATGGAGCCTTCCATTCTAACTCCTGCATTCATATCTAGTCTAGGTCAAGAATGAGTGACAGCAACAACTTTAGCATCCCTGGGGAGAGGGACTAATTCCATTTCTGGACCTAGTCAATTTGATCGTCTCTTTTGAGACTTTCAGGAATGTCTCAGAGAGACCTCAGACTTTGCCTGGAAGGTGCCACGGCCTTGTGGAATGAGACAATGGTTTAGAGCCAGAGCCATCTAGGGTTTTCTCTTGGCACTGCCTCGTACTGTGGAACCTGAGAGAGACTCTTCACCTCTATTTGACTTTTTTCTTCATCTGTAAAATTGGGATAACAGTTCAGGCCTTACAGGGATTGGATTGGAGATTAAATGACACAGTAAATATATGGTACTTATCATAAAGTTGAAGACACACACACACACACATATACACAAATTTCTCATTATATACCAAATGCTGCTTAAAACACTTTACAGATGTTGAATTCTTATTATTTACAATAAATTAGGAAGGAATAAATATTACTATTCCCATTTTATGTATGAGAAAACTGAGGCTCAGAGCAGTTAAGTAACTTACTTTATAGTGCATAGCTAATAAGTCATAGAATTGAGTTTCAAGTTCATTCAGCCTGGTTCCAGAGTCCATGCTCTTAACTTACTATGCTATATCAAATGGTAGTTGTTTTTATAATCTAGTTTTAGGATATTTAATATAATCACTGTGAGTTGCAAAATATATGTGTGTTTTGTTTCTGTAGGAGGTTTTACTATAGTCACCTTCAAGTAGGACATCAAATGAATTTTACTTATTATTGAGCCTTTAATGGAAATAAAATAGAGTGATGGCATTTCAAATAGCTTGCTTAAGCATGATTTGAGATGTTCTAAATGTCTTCAGACTTTTCCATAAAGTCAGGATATCATTTCTTGAAATTGAAAGTGACAGGATATATTATAAGTAAACTGAAGAAAATTCTCTGCTTAATATCCAGTCCTAATACTGACGCTTTAAAGGAATACAGTCTCCCATTATAGTTTCTCTGGGATTTACTCACAGAAATATGTTAAAACACAGACATCAAACCTATGAGCAGTCATTGGGCTTCCACAATAAGTACATAATCACAGTATCCTAAACCAGTGCTTCTAATAAATGTGGAAAAACCTAGATCAGAGTTGGATGATTTATTTATTTTTACATTCAAGGATGCTGCTGAACTTTTGATGGACTTCTGTGCTTGTGAGACTCTGGCAGGGATGATGTGGTCTTTACTTGTTGGCCACGAAGCTTATGGTGGCTTAGTCCTGTAGCACCTTGGCTAGATGGAACTACATTTCCCAGAATTCTCTCCTCTGTAAGTTTTGGGTTAGGGTTATATTTTTGGCTAATGAAGACCACATGAGACATTCTCATGGAAGATTTGGAAGTATGAAGTGAAGCAGCAGCCAATTGTAACTCTGGCACATTGATGTTAACCTGCTGGTTTACCTCGTGGATGTGGAGCAGCAACCGAGCTTGCAAGTATTCCACCTTGCCCTGGTCCTCCCTCAGTTTCTTCATCTTTTGGACTAGATGTGTTTAGCTCCATGAGGAAGGGCACCAGCTTCTCTTACAGGGTGCTCTGGCCAACAGTGTCAGAAGAGTAAGAATTGGCATAGGTTCCGGCTGTGGTCCTGGGTTTTAGTTTATGCTTATTCTCCAACTTTATAGTCATGTTTCCTTCCTGCTTGCCTACACTGTGGACTTCAAGTTCCAACTATAAGCATGAAGACAGCAACCTTCAAGAGATTGCTAAACATTTACTCAATTATACAAGATAAAATCTTTTGTAATATGTAATGTTTAATATATATATGACATATGCTTGACATTAGTATATAACATGATATATGTAACACCTACTGATTCTATTTCTCTGAAGACTTAATAGATACATGACCCTTGAGATATGGCATAACTAATTATGTTTTCAGAAACAATTGTCTGCAGAACATTAATTAGGAAATGCTAATGTAGTTGAGTAATATTTTGGATGGGATTTTCCCAATAGTTGAACAAAAACATGTTTAGAGTAAGTTATCACAGAGCACCATCTAATCTGCCACTTCACTTTGGGTTATAGTAAGAAATAATAAGTCAGGTACAGTGACCCATGCCTGTAATTCCAGTGGCTTAGGAGGCTGAGGCAGAAGAATTGTTGCAGGACAAAATTAAAAGGGACCTATGTGGTAATCTCAAAGCCAGCCTCAGCAACTTAATGAAGCCTTCAGCAATTTGGTGGGATCTTGTCTCTAAATAAAATATAAAAAGGGACTGGGGATGTGGCTCAGTGGTTAAGCACCCCTGGGTTCAAAAAAAGAAAAAGTAATATCTTGGGTTATGCTGTAGTTTGGATCTTGCCTGTTCCCTGAAGGCCCATATGATAAATGCTTGGTCCCCATGGTGGCACTATTGGGAGGTAATGGACAATTCAGAATGTGTAGCTTTATATTAGGTCATTAGGCCATTGGGGATGTGCCTTCAAAGGGGACTGTAGGACCACTGGCCCTTTCTGATTCTTTTTGCTCCCTGACTTGTGATGTAAACAGGTTTGCTCCAGTATGAGTTCCTGGCCATGGCTATCTGGTATCCCCGTTAGAAGCCTAAAGTGATGGGTCGCCTAATCCTGGACTGGTTTCTCCAAAAACATGAGCTAAAGTCTTTTATTTACAAATTAATTATCTTAGGTATTTCATTCTAGTAACAGAAAGCTCACCAACACAGGTTATTTTGTGGGTGCAATTATTTCCCTACAAAAGATACTAAATCCTAAACCTTGGTATCTGTGAATACATCTTATTTGAAAATAGAATCCTTGTAGTGTAATTCTGATGCAAGTTAAAATGAAATCATCCTGGGGCTGGGGTTGTGGCTCAGTGGTAGAGCACTTGCCTAGCATGTATGAGGCCCTGGGTTTGATCCTCAGCACTGCAGATAAATAAATAAATGAAAGTATTGTGTCCATCTACAACTAAAAGAATTTTTTTAAAAAATGAAATCATACTGGGCTGGGATTGTGACTCAGTGGTAGAACACTTGCCTCGCATGCATGAGGCACTGGGTTCGATCTTCAGCACCACATAAAAATAAATAAAGATATTGTGTCCATCTACAACTAAAAAATAAATAAAAAAAAGAAATCATACTGATTAGGGTAGAACCTCAATCTAATTACTAGTGTTCTTATAAAGTGATACACATAGGATGAGGCTGGCCATGTGACTGCAGCGACAGAGACTGGAGCTGTGATTCCAAAACAAAGGAACTCCAAGGATTGATGGAAACTACCAATGACTAGGGAAAGAAGCATCCTCTCCCTTGCCTTTGAAGGAGCACGCCTTGATTTTGAGCTTCTAACCTCTAGAATTGTAAGATAATAAACTTCTGTTTGTTTCAAGGCACCCAATTTGCCACTGTAGTGCTAGGGAACCAATACAGTTTCCACATTAATTTTCCTGATGACTGTTATAGTGGTCACTGATCTGACATCCTACACATCCTAAAATTGTTGCAAGACAAAATTAAAAGGGACCCATGTGGTAATTTCAATAATTGTGTTCCTTTTAATACTTAGAGTTCAATCCAAGATATATAGTTTTGAATGATTTCATACTATGCCCATGCAAAAATTATCCATGCCCCTCATCCAAGATCTCTGGACTGTGAAGTTCAGGATGATCAAGATGAGCAGAAGCCAGGGCATCATCTCCAGAGAACTGTCCAGTTATCTCTGAACTTATGATATCTGGGCAGAAGGGTGGCTCTGGGAAATTAGTGCTCCTGAGATGTGAGGGAAAATGATAATTTAGAATTAAGTAAATCCTAAAGAGCCAGAAAGGAAAGTGTTTCAATACCCTCCCACCCTCACCTTCAGTTCTTCTTAGGCTTGAGGCTTTTTCCTTCTTCCTTTCTGATCTGGAAGATAACTCTTTCTTTTTTCAAGGATATAGATTCAATTGTATCCCACCAAAATTAGTGTTAAAATCCTAACCTCCAATGTGACTGTATTGGGAGAAGGGATCTATATGAGGTAATTAAGGTTAAATGATATCAGAAGGAGGGTTCCTAATCTGATAGGACTGGTATCCTTATTAGAGGGAGAGATACCATAACTCTCTGTGCCATCTAGAGACACAACAAGAAGATAGATGGATGAGTGCAAGCCAGGAAGAAGAGCTGAATCAGTTAGCACCTTGATCTTGGACTTCCAGCCTCCAGAACTGTGAGAAAATAAGTTTTTGTTGTTTAATCCATCCAGTACATGGGATTTTGCTATGACGGCCTAACCTGACTAGTGTGCTCATCCAGGGTCTTTTGTCTAGTATTTGCAATTAAAAAAATTCACATTGTGGGTTGTGTCTGAATCTTCCTGACTTGAGAAGAATTTATTTTTATTTCAACGTCTACAGTTGGTTATAAGCTGGAGGTAGAGGTGGGATGGGTGGATTGTGCAAAGATTGGGAGAAGATTTGCAGGAGAGGAACATAGTTAAGAATTAGAAATATAATTTATGACTGTACCACCTTGAACACCCCTGGTCCTATCTGTAAGCTCAGCAGTGTCAGCCCTGGCTACTACTTGGATGGGAGAAATATAATCCAATTACATGAAATCCACCCTTCCTTCCTTTTCCTTCATATAGTGATCATTCCCATATATAACACACTATATGAACTAGGACCTTTGCTCACCACTTGGCTAAAAAGATGTTTCAAACTATCTTTTCAGAGCTCAAAATCTACCAGGAATACTGCTGTATAAAACTACCAATGTGCCTATTACATAAGGGATAGCCCAGTCTGTTCTCTGAGGCTTAGTGATGCTGGGGAACAGAACATTCCAATGAGAAGAAATGGCATGAGCAAATCCCTGAGGTGTAAATGTGCCTCTTCACAGGTATATGTAGGGAACTGGGTGTAGCTGGAGCATGGTAGGGAAGGTTGGGTGGTGAGAAAGGTGGGTTAGATCTTTGAAGGAAATTGAATGACATACTAAGGAATCTGGAATTTTTTTGCTCTGAAAAGTTCCAAATTTACTGAAGAGGGAAATGATCATAATACTCTAGACCTATCTTTTTTTTGTTTTTTATTGGTGCAGATAAATTATACAAAATAATTGGTTTCAGTGTGGTATATTCATACATGTGCACAGAAATTTCTTCAATTTTATTCCCCAGTACCTCCCCTTGCTCTTCCCTCTTCTCTCACCCCTATCCCCTTCCTCTACTCTTCTGGTATTTCTTCTATTTTCATGAAATCCTCCTTCCCCTTTTTTTCCCCTTTATCTTCCACTGAAAGAAAACATATGACACTTGTCTTTCTGAGTCTTGGCTTATATTTCTTAAGAAGATGCTCTCTAGTTTCATCTATTTTCCTGTAAATCACATATTTTTTCTTGTATATGTCTTAATAAAACTTAATAGTGTTTATATGTCCCATTTTCTTTTTTCATTTATCAGTTGACAGGCATCTGTATTGGTTTCATAACCTGGCTATTGCAAATTCTGTTTTTATAAACATGGGAATGCATGTATTTGTAAAGTATGCTCTCTTTAATTATTTTTGGAGAAATATTGAGGAGTGGTATGGCTGGATCATATGGTAGTTCCATTTTTAGTTTTTTCTTTTCTTTTCTTTTCTTGGTGTGTGGAATCTCATGCTGATTTCCATGGTGATTTTACTAAATTACCATCCAACCAACCATGTACAAGTGTTCCTTTATTCCCACATCCTTACCAGCATTTATCATTCTTTGTATTTTTGACAATTGCCATTTTGACTAGAATAATATGGAATTTTAGTGCAGTTTTGACTTTAATTTCCCTGATAGCTAAAGATGTTTAACATTTATTTATTTAATTGTTGGCCATTTGTACCTTTTTAAAAGAAGTATCTGTTTAGTTCATTTGCCCACTTATTGAATGGGTTGTTTGTTCTGGTATTGAGTTTTATGAGTTCTTTTTTCTGGATATTAATCCTTGTTGGAAGCAAAGTTTTTCTTCCTTTATATAGGCTCTCTCTTCACACTCTTAATTGTTTCCTTTGCTGTGCAGAATCTTTTTAATTTGATGCTATCACATGTATTATTTTCCTGAGCTATAGGAGTCCTATTGAGATAGTCATTGCCTGTACCTATATATTGGAGTGTTTCCCCTTTGTCTTCTTCTGGCAGTTTCACATTTTCTGGTCTAATTCATCCATTTTGGTTTGATTTTTGTGTGTGTGTGCAGGGTGAGAGATGGGGATCTAGTTTTATTTTTCTACATATGGATATCCAATTTTCTCAGCACCATTTGCTAAGGAGGTTGTCTTTTCTGTGACGTGTGTTTTTGGCACCTTTGTCAAGAATCAGATGACTGTACCTGTGTGGGTCTGTCTCCTTGTCTTCTATTCTCTTCCACTGGTTTATATGTCTGTTTGTATGCCAGTTCCACCTATTTTTGTTACTATAGTTCTGTAGTATAATTTGAAACCAGGTATTGTGAAGTCTTGCTTTCTTCTCTGAATTGCTTTGGCTATTCTGGGTCTTTAGTTCTTCCATGCAAATTTTAAGACTGTTTTTTCTAGTTCTTTGAAGAATGTCATTGGTGTTTGGATTGATATCATATTGAATATGCATAGTGCTCTAGGTAATATGGCCACTTTAGAAATATTGTTTATCTATGATCATGGGAGTACATGTACTTTTGAAGGACCCTGTTACCTGACGTCTACTCCAGCTATGTAGAAACCTTAGGGGTCCTGGTATAGTGGAGGAGAGATAGTACTCCTCAGTTGTTTGTTGAGCAAAGGAATGAAGCTTGGAGAAATAAATACACATGGACAATGCTTATATTTGAATTATGACTCTAAGAGCTTGTTTTAGTCAGCTTTTGTGTTGCTGTGACCAAAAGACCTGAGAAGAATAACTTTAAGGAGAAAAAAGTTTATTTTGACTGTTTCAGAGTTTCAGTCCATGGTCAGCCAACTGCAACTCTGGGCCCAAGGACAGGCAGAACATCATGGCCAAAAGGTGTGGCAAAGGAAAGCAGCTCAGAACATGGCAACCAGGAAAGAGTATGGGGGCAGGGGAGGGAGAAGGAGAGGGAGAATGCTAGTTCTCTGCCCACTAAGAACAAAATGTAAATCTCAAAGGCAAACCCTCAGTGACCTATTTCTTCCAACCACACCCTACCTGCCTATGGTTACATCCCACTTAATCCATATCAGTGAATGAATCCACTGATTAGATTCCACTTCTGAAAATTCTTTTATTGTCTAACACATGAGTTTTTTTTGGGGGGGGCACCTCATATCTAAACCATAATGTTCTATTCTCTTCCCCTAAAAGCTTTGATCATTCATCAGTGCAATATACATTAAGTCCATTTCCAAGAGTCTCCATAGTCTTAATAGTTCCAGAATTGTCCCAAAAGTCCAAAATATCATCTGGGACTCAAGGCAAACTCTTAGGTGTGAGAGTAAAGACCAAAAGCAAGTTACATATATCTGATACATAATGTCACAGAGTAAATATTTCATTCCACAAAGTACAAATAGGGGCATAGAAAGAGGGATGGGAACAAAGTAAGACCAAAATTCAGCTGGGCAAACAAGTTCTATAGCTCCATGTTTAGCATCTGGGACACATGACATTGTGATATGCTCTCCAAAGGACTATGTACCTCCACTCTTTTGGTCTTCATGGTTGCAGCTCATGGGGCCACTCTATTATGCTTGATTCTTACACTTTTCTTTGGCAGACATTCCATGTTACTGGCATATTTTAAACTTGAGGTGTCTCCACTGAAGCTTCAGCTTTCTTTTCATTTCTTTATGCATTACCCTATCAGGGGGAGTCCATAGGGACTCCGAATCTTACACTTTGACCTCCCAGGCCTTCCTTTGAAATCTCAGTAGAAGCTTCCATGACCCCTTAACTCCAGCATACAACCATCCTCCAGAACCATGGTTTATGACAAGTTCTGCTACCATCTGAGCAGTAGCCAAGTCTCTTGGAACCATGGCTGCAGCAGCCTGAGTGGCTAAGAATGGTGAAAAGACTCCATAGGGCCCCATGTGCAAGCAGGGAACCTCACTTGTCTCTTTTTAAAGGAATTTTTACTATTTTACTATTAAGCCTGAGCTGAGTGTGATCTTGCCAATTCCTGAGATGCTCTGAAGTCATCTTTCCTATTATTTCTGGTTAAAGGACTTAGTATCTCTTTAGTGGTTATAATCTCTTTAATAACCACATCTTCCAGTTTAACTCACACTTTCCTGGCTAATCTGCAAATTTTTCAAATATTTCTGCTTTGCTTTCTGTTCCTTATTATCATGGTAAACTTGGCTAAAACCTGTCGGCAATATTCATACCACTACCTGAATGTAGTGCTGTCTTGAATGTTTCTCCATCAGATTAATTAGTTCATTGCCTTTAAATTCAGCCTTAAAGAATGTCTTAAGACATGGGTGAAATGTGGATGATTTATTTGCTAGAAAATAACATAAATGGCCTTTATTTCAATTTCCAATAGACTCCTTCTCCTCTGAAACCTCATGAGCCCAGTCTTTATTGTCCATGGTCCTATTAGCATTCTGCTTTCCCAATCTCCTTGTATAATTGCTAATTAAGCTTTGTTACACAACTCTAAAGGTTTTCCAGTTTGCATCTCTAAAGTTTTCAAAATCCCTCCCCATACAAACCAACTCCACAGGCTTTTTTTTTTTTTTTAAAACATTTATTTTTTAGTTGTAGGCGGACAGAATATCTTTATTTTATTTTTATGTGGTGCTGAGGATCGAACCCAGTGCCTCACGCATGCCAGGCGAACACGCTACCACTGCGCCATAATCCCAGCCCCACTCCACAGGCTTTTGAACTACATGGCCAGGTTAGTCAGAGCAACAACCCCAATTTCTGTTTTAGTCTGCTTTTGTGTTGTCATAACCAAAAGACCTGACAAGAACAACTTTAAAGGAGGATAAGTTTGTTTGGGCTCATGGTTTTGAGGTACAGTCCATGGTTGACTGAATTCATAACTCTGGGCTCCCATCCTGGTGATAGAGCATGATGGAAGAAATAAGCTTAGGATATACAACCAGGAAATATAAAGGGAGAGCTCTGCTCATGAGGGATAAAATGTAAACACCCAAAATATACTGCCAGTGAGTTAATTCCTCCAACCACACCCTATCTGCCTATGGTTATCAGTCAGTTAATCTATATCAGTGGATGAATCCACTGATCAGACTATACCTCTGAAAATTTTTTTGTTGTCCTACACTTGAACTTTTGGGGGTCATCTCATGTCTAAGCCATAACAGAGCTTTATAAAGGGTAACTGAAAATATATCAAATTAATTTGTCAGATTTATGATTGCTGTCATCTTTCTTTCACTGACTCTAAACCCTTGTTCTTTGTGGAAATGGAGGTTAACTCAGTAACATCTTTCTTTGCTGTGTGTTATGGTTAAGAACTGCAATATCCACCAAAGCTCATTGATTCAAAACATGGATCCCTAGACCTCAAAGTTCAGAGATGAAGCTTTTAGGCAATGATTTGATTATGAGAGCTTTGACCTCATCAATGAACTAATTCATTAATAGCTGAATGGATTGCTGGGAGGTGGGTCCTAATTGTTGGAGGTTATCCCTGGAAGTGTTTATCTTCTCCTCATCCCCCCACTCCTGATTCCCAACTTCCATGAGATGAGCAGCTTTCCTACATCATGCCCTTCTGCCATAATGGTCTGCCTCACCTCAGGCCCAACAAAATGGAACCAGCTGACCATGAACAGAGACTTCTGATATTGCAAGGCAAAAGTAAATCTTTCCTCTTCTAAGTTGTTTTTGTCAGGTAGTCACAGCAACAAAAAGCTAAAACACTCTGCTTGACAATCCTAATTACATTGCCTTCAGATATCTCTAGAAAGAACAATTTCTATTTTTAAAAATTACTTTGTTCTCAAATTTCATTTTCCAACTATTTACTTTTCTTTGCAGTTGACTGGGATTTTCTGTCACTTCGTCTCTCTGGGCTGTCAATATCCTTGACTGGAAAAGAAACAGCTTCAGCTGGATAGTCTCTAAGGAGAAAAATTTTGGATAAATAACATTTTGGCTCCTAAGGTCTAGAAATTGGTGTGCAAGAAATGCTGTGTATTCCATTGGAGGATATTTGTGTTCCACTCAATAAATTAATACAAAATCACTATATTACTGATATGAAAGAAATTAGAATTTGTTAAAATGCACCTAATGCTAAGACTATAACAAACTACTTTCTTAGGTTGCTGATAAACCAAGGTGATTTGGCTTTAAAATGAGAGGAAAAGTAATGATGTTGAGTGCTGACCATATACAGTGAACTTGGCATACTTTATTTCTTCTAATTCTTAAAACACCTAAAAGGAATTGGTATTTGTTTCTGTATCATAAATGAGAAGATAGAAGTCAGATTGAATATCTAGCTCAAAGTCATACAGGAAGTAATTGACAGAGTGAGGACTTGGACCCAGGTTTGTCCAACTATGAAGCCTTGATTCTTTGCCCAGCATTCTGAAACTGAGCAGAAAATAGAAGGAATAGCCTAGGGTGCTGGGCTATTTATAAAAGCTATCATCACAATTAGTTGAGCACCTCTAGGGCATCAGGCATTGGGTTAAATTCTTTTACACAAACTAGCATATAAAATCAAATCTACATTTTCTTATGAAGCTGTTTTTGGAGAATTATTCCCATTTCACAAATTATCAAACTGAGCGTTAGAGAATTTAAATGACTCTTCCATAACAGTTATTTTGCCCAGTTAGTAAAGGGAAGAACTGGGAGTCTGGCTCCGTGGATATTATCCTTGCATTTAATGAAAGTGCTATCAATGTGTGAGCTCAGATAGGGATATAGCTGAGTTGGTAGAGTGCTTGCCTCACATGCACAAGGCCATGGTTTCAAACCCCAGCACCAAAAAAAAAAAAAAAAAGTGTGCTCTAGGTATAAAAGTAGAACACTACAGGGTGCCAATGGTAGGGAGTAGCTCAGTCTTAATAAGAATAGCTCCAGGGAAGGCAGAAGGTAGATTTCACTTGTACCAATTTAAAATTTTTGATACTCTGAGAAATCTAACTCAGACGGAAGAAAAACTAATACTCTTTATATCATTGTCTTCCTGGAGAACTGGCACAGTTACTTCAACACATTTGTATCTTTTGGGAGTAGAGTGGTTAACAAACATTCCTGAGTTACTTGATTAAAATGAGTTTCTGAACTTGACTCCCATAAATTCTGACTCTAAGTCTGGGTGTGTCTAAACAATCTGCATCTTTGAAAAGTACTACAGATGTTCCTAACGCAGGTAGTCTGAGGTCTGCCTATTGATACCCTTGGTAGTTAGTTGCCTGGGTTCTGAGTCTGGATCCCTGATTCCATCATTGTCAGCTTTGTTAGAACACTTACTCAACTTATTGACCTGGGATTTCCTGTCTATAAAATAGGAATGATGATGATACCTAACTCTGAGGATTGTGAGAATTAAAGAAGGTGTTTATTACTTCTGAAATGCAGGAAATGCTAATTCACGTAGCTATTATTGCACTAGGGAGAAAATAGTTATTTGGGGCAGAAAAGATTGGGTCATTTTCTGTACTAGAATTGTTTTGTGTCTTTGTGGTCACGGACTACCATTTTTATATAAATAATATGGGTGGAGGCAAGGAATTAACCTGTCCCAGGACAGGTCATTAAAAGATATTTTTTCCACCCCTCATCCTCCTTTTCATAATGATGTAAATTTGTGTTTAAGGTGCCAAAAAGTCCTTTGGAAAGGAATTTCTGGTTGAGTGTTCTTTCTTGTATGGGTCCTGTTACAAGCAGGAGGTGCCTGCTTGAGCACCTCCAATGATGGGAACCTTATTATCCCCTGAGGCTACTGGATTCATTTTCGGAAGGTTTGCATGTTTTGAAAACTGCATGTTTTGTATTTTGGAAGGTTTTGCATGTTTGAAAACTCTTTCTGATTAATGAACTGAAATCAATGGTCCTTTAACTTACCAGAAGAGCAAATGCTACAGTCTTGGAAGTAGATAACAATATTTCTGGTCCTGCCATCATATCACAGTTAAAAAGACTCTCTAGCTACTGAATCAGATGCAAAATAAGGCTGTTTCTTAAGGAATGATTGCTATGTAGAGATAGAAATGCAAATGTTGAAGAGTAAAGCTCACTGGAGATAGAAAAATGTTGCTAGTTTCTTACTATTGGGTAAGGGAGGCATAAGGGAAGCCTCCGAGGAAGAGATGGAGTTGGATTCCAGTGGGATCTTACTGAGACCAGAGCCTGTGACTAAAACAACAGATGAAAATTTACCAGAAAGATTTTGTCTGGCTGGAGATTTGAGTAAAAATGAACTGCCCTTCAGTTCAGTAATGAAGAACACTGAAATGGCTATCACCCATTCTGTTGTTTAGTGGTACTAGGCATTGTGATTTTATAGCTCATCAATTTTGTTTTGCTCACTCCACCCCCAGGGATAATATTTAATTGTTCCCGTTTTACAGAAGAAAAATGAAGTTTATGAAGCAATTGATAATATCTCATTTAATAATTAGGGGCCTGAGACATTTCTCTTTGTATTTTCCTGTTACTTAATGGAATAAGATCACTTCATTTTTATAGTATAGAAAATATACTATCGTTTATGTGAACAAAATATTTCAAAAGCTAAGATTTGGACTCCCCTTTAAAAATCACATTTGTCTCTTGTTTGAGAAGTCACATATGATAATGTTCAAATGATAAACTTCGTAAAACAAAAGGATGTAAAGTAATGGCATTTTATTTACCACCTGGTACCTGTTTTGACTTTTAAAAGAGCCATTAGAGCTTAGAGTGTCTCAACATCCATCACAAGTATATGCATATTGCCTTAGATATATGGTTGTTGTCTTTCTAATGCCATTTTTATTCTTAGAAAAATGTTTCCACATTGTGAATAGATTTACAGGTATAATGAAGCAACTCATTGAAAACTGCCACAAAAGTGATAATTTCTTCAAAATAAGTGATGTAAGAATATGTACCGCCTGACATTATTCTTTCCCTTCCAAGTGCTGAGACATTGAAGCTAAGAACTTCACTTAGCCTGTAGAATCATTTGCCAACTATAGCTCTCCCTCAAGCACAACAACTGCAAAAATCAATGGCATTGGATGAGTCTGAGGGTTGCCAGAAAACCTGGGTCAGACTGGAGCACTGAAGCCAAACTCAGAGTTATGAGATCAGGTACTATCTTTGGCATTAAGATCACAAATTTTATAGAAGAAAATTTGGTCCTTGGGGGAAAAAAGTCAGGATAACAGACATTTAGGGCCATTTTGGATATATTGTCAGATTGGAAATTGTTTTATGTTGCAGTTTCTTTCTGACTTTCTTGGACCCCTCATTACCTGGCAGTCTGCCAAACAGTGTGTTCTCCCACATCAGCAAATTGAGACCTATCTATCTCCCCCATTTTCTCTAACTTAGCTTGATTCTACTTGAATCCAATTTTATTTCCTGCCTCAGTGTCATTTATTCAGGACTTTTTCAGGTAATGGGGCTAATTTCTAATAAATCAAAAAAGATAGTGGCATAGTGTGTTAGACATTTAAGATAATTTGCATTTTAAAGAATAAATTGTAATTCTGGGTGTAGAAGAGCAGGAATCCTGAGAATTTCAGGTACTCATCAAAACTATAAAATGTATAATGTGAGCTGTAAATATAATCTGCTTACATTATTTAAAATTTTCTAGTAGTTATATGGGAAAATAATAATAAACAGGAGAAATTAACAAGATATTTAACCCAGCATATTCAAAATACTATCATTTTAGACGCTTAATCAATATAAAATTCTTAATGAAGCCGGGTGTGGTGGTGTAAGCCTGTAATCCCAGCACTTAGAGAGGCTGAGACAGGAGAATCACGAGTTCAAAGCCAGCCTCAGCAACGGTGAGGTGCTAAGCAACTCAGTGAGACCCTGTCTCTACATAAAACACAAAACAGGGCTGGGGATGTGGTTCAGCGGTCGAGTGCCCCTGAGTTCAATCTCCAGTACCAAAGAAATAAAAATAAAAATAAATAAAATTCTTAATGAGATACTTTATATTCTTTTTTTCTTTCAAAATTTTGAAATTTGACAAGTATTTTACACTAACATCCCATTCTCAATTTGGACTAGCGACATTTCAAGAGCCCACTAGCTGCATGTACTTTGTGACCATCCTTCAGTACCCCATGATATTCAGAAACCTGAAGAGAGAGAGAGATTGATTTCTAATTGAATTTAAGAAGTAGCGTGGGACAATAAAGATTTGTATTTTAGGTTATGATTCAACTCTACTGTGCTCTTTTTGTTTTGAACCAGAGATTGGACCCAGAGGCACTTAACCACTGAGCCATATTTCCATGTTCCCAGCCTGCTTTTATATTTTTTATTTTGAGACAGGCCTCCCTAAGTGGCTTAGGTCCTCGCTAAGTTGCTGAAGCTGGCTTTGAACTTGTGATCCTCTTGCCTCAGCCTTCTGAGCAGCTGAGATTACATGCATGCACCACCATGCCTGGCTCTACTGTGTTCTTAGACAAGTTCTTATGTCCTTTGTTGTTCAGTTTACTTATTTATAAAAGGAAAATACTAGTAATCATTTTTTAGAATCTCCATGAGGGCATGTAATGATAAAATGTATGGAAAAGCACTGAGTGAAGAAGAGTGAAATAAATGCTAATCTTTTAGTCCATTTCCCCACCCCTCAAACCACTTTGCAACTTTTCTTCTCCTCTCAACATCACTTATTCCAACCCTGACCTCATTAAATGCTAATTCAATCCCAAACTTCTCTATGCAACATTTTTTAAAATAATTGTATGGTTCTTAGTAAGGACTTCATCAAAATTAGCAAGACCATGGTATTTGATATCAAGACACAGTTGAGTCACATGCAAACTGTGTGATCTTGGGAATTATCAATGTTCCTCACTTCTTATGCATATCATGGGGATTATAATAGTACTGACCTCATGTCTCTGTGGGAATTAAGGGAGAATTAATATGTGTCACAGTGGCTAACACATGATAAGAATTCTTTTAAAGTAACTAAATTCAAAACGGGCTAAATAAATAATACTAGAAAAAAATAATACAAGAAAACACTGACGTGACTTCAATATGCAATTTTACTCTGATCACATGTTGATGCATATTCATGTGTGTTGATTCTGTCTGGTTACATTGCAAATTCATAGAGGGAAAGGAGTGTATTTAATACAATATTTTATCCTTCAAATGTCAAAGCACAGAAATGAGCCTATATTGCCTCCCTGATGAACATTTGCAGATTTATCAACTCTTTCTTCTCTTTCATGTTTTTCTAGTGAGTCAGAGCCTTCAGTTTTATATTTGGATATGAAGAAAGTTTTCTGGTACCTTGAAGTTAGCTAAACAGTGTTATTAATCATTTCAGTAGATTATTTTTACTCTGCTAAAGCATTCTACTTTCATAAGCAAAATAGTATACAATCTCCTGAAAAAAATGAAACCAATAAATTCCACATCATTTGCTTGAAAACATATGTGCATTTCCTTTACATCTTTTTCAAAGATTAGTTGTCTATGAGTCCATGTTCCATCAATTTGTGTGACTATACATTCACTAGCACCTTGATTACCATATCTTTATATTAAGACTTGAAAGTGTATAGTAAGAGTAATTCAAATTTGTTCTTGTTTTTCAAAGTAGTTTTAGCTGTTTTAGGTCCTTTGTATTTCACATAAACTTAGAATTAGCTTGTCAATTTAAAAATGTGACTGAAACTAAACGAAAGAAAGTGAAAGAAGACCCAAATAAATAAAATTAGAGATGAAATTAGAGATCACCACAGATGTTTCTGAACTCCAGAGGATCATTGGAAAATATTTTGAAAATTTATATTCCAACAAATTGGAAAGTCTAGAGGACCTGGACAAATTTTTAGACACATATAACCTGCCCAAATTGAACCAGGAAGATACAGAAAACCTAAACAGAACAATATCAAGTAATGAAATGGAAATAGCAATTAAAAGTCTTCCAACAGTTCAGAACCAGATGATTCTTAGCTGAGTTCTATCAGAACTTTAAAGAAGAACTAACACCAATCTTTCTCAAATTATTCCATGAAATTGAAAGGGAGGGAACACTCCCAAATATGTTCTATGAAGCCATTATAACTGATATCAAAACCAGACAAACACATATCAAGGAAAGGAAACATCAGATCACTATTCCCAATGAACATAGATTCAAAAATCCTTAATAAAATATTAGCAAGCTTTATTAAACACATCAAAAAGATAATATGCCACAGTGAGATTCATCCCAGGGATGCAAGGTTAGTTCAACAAACATAAATCAATAAATGTAATAAACCACTTAAATATAATAAAAACCAAGAGTCAATGACCATGTCAATAGATATAGAAAAGGCCTTTGATAAAATCTAGCACCCATTCATATTTAAAACACTGGAGAAACTAGGGAGAGAAGGAACTTGCCTCCACAATACAAAGACTATGTATGACAAACCCAAAGCCAACATCACATTGAATGGAGAAATACTGAAAACATTTCCTCTAAAATCAGAACAAAATCAGGATGCTCACTCTCACCACTTTTATTCAATATAGGTCTTGAAACTCTAGGCAGAGCAATCAGGCAAGAGAAGAAAATTAAAGGGATACAAAGAGAAAAGTCAAATTATCCCTGTTTGCTGACAGCATGCTTCTATATCTAGAAGACCCCCAAAATTCCACCAGAAGACTTCTAGAGTTAATAAATGAATTCAGCAAATTAGCAAGATACAAGGTCAACATTCATAAATCAATATAGTTTTTCTGTACTCCAACAATGATTCCAATGAGAAAGAAATCAGCAAAAACTATCCCATTGACAAAAACCTAAAACAAAACAAAACAAACCAACAAAAAACCTGGAATTAATCTAACCAAGAAGGTGACAGAGTTCTACAATGAAAATTATGGAACACTGAGGAAAGAAATTGAAGAAGACTTGAGAAGGTGGAAAGAACCTTCCATGTTTTTGGATAGGCAAAATTAATGCTGTGAAAATAGCCATGTTACCAAAAACACTATATAGATTTAATGTAATCTCCATCAAAATAACAGTGACATTCTTCAAAGAACTAGAAAAAAACATTTCCAAAATTCATTTGGAACAATAAGAGAACCAGAATAGCCAAAGTAATCCAGAGCAAGAAGAGCAACACAGGAGGTATCACAATACCTGGTCTCAAATTATACTATAAACACATATAAATAAAAATAAATAAATAAATAAATAAGTAAATAAACAAACCAGTAAAAGGAAGATCATTAGAATAGAGAAAGGAGAATAGAGGGAGGGAGTAGGGGAAAAAAGGTGGGACACCAGGGACTGAAGTGGAGTAAATTAAAATTTCATGTATTACGATTTTGTCAGAATGAATGCAACTATTATGTATAAATATAATGCACTAATAAAAGACAAAAAATAGAAGAAATAAGTAGGAAGAAGACTCCTGGAATAGAGAAAGGGGAACTAGTAGAGGGAGGAGGGGAGGGAATTTGATTTAGTGGCTTCTATTTTCCTATGAATATATAATTATGATAACAGTAAACTTTTATTGCTGGTTTATTGATGGCAGGCATTATTTTAGAAGATTTACATGTTCTGAGTTATTTATCATTTTCAAATAACCTTATGAAACAGGAAATAGTATAATCTCTATTTTACCAATAAGGAACAAGAGGCAAAGAAATGTTAAGAAATATATGTCTGAATTTACATTTATAACAAATTGCTGAAGCCTTGTTTTAGTCAGCTTTTTCACCGCCGTGGCTAAAAGACCTGATAAGAACAAATTTAGAGGAGAAAAATTTTATTTGGTGGCTCTGTCCATAGACAGCATGCTTCATTCCCCAGGGTGCCAGGGAAGGCAGAACATCATGGTGAAACCTAGGGTTTCATTTCATTTTAGACATGAGTGACTAGATGTCTGACTGACAAAAAAAATCCATTCACAATTCTGAACTCAATCTTCTACAGTCTTCTTTTTTTATATGTTGGTTCTTTTTAGTTATATAGGACAGCAGAATCCATTTTGATATAATTACACAAGCATGGAATATATCTTATTCTAATTAGGACCCCATTCTTGGAAACATACACAATAGTGAGAGTCACTGTGGTATATTCATATAAGTACATAGGAAAATTATGTCAAATTCATTCCACTGTCTTTCCTTTTCCTATCCCCTCTCCTTTCCCTTCATCCTTCTGTGACTAACCCGCTAAACTTCTATTCTTCCCCTTAAGTAAGAGGGGATCTCTTATTGTGGGTTAGCATCAACATACCAGAGAAAATATTTGACTTTTGGATTTTTGGGGATTGGCTTATTTCACTTAGCATGATAGTCTCTAGATCTATCCATTTACTGGCAAATGTACAATCTTCTTTATAGTTATAATCTGGCTTCCCTCTTTCTCTCTGAAATTTCCTGTGCTCCTCAATTTAAAAGTCCTGATTTGCAAAAGCAATAGTTTCCAGACTCTTGGCAGCCAGATTATTTGCTGTGTACAAACCACCCCAAAGAGACCTGCAAAGCTGGCAGGATTCTGATGGCTCAGGATTGAAAGTCATTCTGTGGGGTCTTAACTATTGGAATGGTTGATAGGTTTTTTCAGGACATGGAAGAGTGTTGACCCACAGGAATTGATGTGATTAACCTTCTGCCAAGGCATAGCTAAGGCAAAGGAGGTGAATCTGACTCATTAATTTTTGGTCCTGGAGCAATGAGGGAGCATGGCCTTTGCCCTGTCCATGCCCTTCTAAACACAGATCAGCCCAATTATATCAGTATTTCTGAAGCTTCTTCTTCTACACATTTCTTTTTCAAAAGCATAAAATGTCAAGGTGAGTGCTAAGAGGACAGTGACTCCTCACTGTGTGGCAAAGACAACCATGCTGAGTTTTTCTCCTCGTCAAAAATTTCTATCAAGGAGCGCTGTCATTTCTTCCTCTTGTGAATTTCCTTAGGAGAACTATAATAAACCAGACGTCAGAGTACCAGGGCAGACAATAGGAGGCTTCCAAATAGACAGGTGGAGATAATTTCTACCTCTTCTTGCACAATTTCCCTCCCCTCTTTAGGATTTGAGTAGATAGATAACACCCTATGAAGTAAAAGGGGGAATTCTATATTGCTCAATTATTCTAGGTGTTAAAATTGGTTGCCATGATTTTTGATTGATGTGAGATAGGGACAATTCTTGAGGACTATTGCATGTATTATCTCATTTAAAACCGAGTGTAGCCCCTTAGGAATGTATTATCACTACAATTCCTTATTAAGACCAGGAAATGAGACATAGGGTCATTAGACAACTTGCTCGAGTCATGTAGCTTGTCAATGGAATAGCTGGGTAACTCCAGTACTCCATCTCCCTCCTTGAAGCTAATCTACAGGTTAAAATGAAATGTGAAGATCTTTACCCATTATTTCTCCATTCTCTCCACTTAAATCTCCCTACATCTCATAAAGTCTACATGAAGAAAGGCTTCAGTCCTGTTCCTCTCAGTTGCCAAATAAATTGATAAATATTACTATAAGGATCAGCAGGAGTCATTTTGTCTCTTGGCCTCAGATGGGAAATTGATTATGGTATATTATGATTCCCAAGTTCACAAAGTAAGTAAATTAAGTAAAAATAAATGGCTTCAAAGAGTGATTTTTAAATGTCTCTTAATACACATGTACCAGTTAAAACAGAAGGACTCTCTATGACAGTGTCCTCACTTCTAATCCCACTCTCTCATCTACATCAACTGTCTGCAACTACAGATTGTAAATGACTAAATGAATCAATGAACTGTTTGTTATGTGGCTCTGCCCATCATTTTATTTGTGTTATTCCCTTTCTTCCTTCTTGGAGAGCTTGCCCCCAAATTATTTTCTCTTTATTTTGTACCTTCCTCTATTGATATTTAACCATGGCATGTGGCATTACCATTTAAACATGCCAAATCTTTCCTAAACAACGATGGTGATAATAACAAACCACCCACCTGTTGCTTCAGCTGCAGCTCCATCATCTTCCTCTGTGCAACCAGGATTTTCAAAAGAGTTGTAGAAGAATTACAGTTTCGTCCCTTTTGTGTATGTCCCAACCCCCTCCAAGCTTCCCTGCTTTACCAAATCAGTATTTCCCAAAGATCACCAAAGACTTCCTCATCTCCAAATATGCTTTGAAAAAAACATGAATTCTCAGTGTGCTGGACCTCAGCAATGTTTCCCATGGTGGATTCCTCACTCCTCGTCAGACACTTCCTCCCCTTGTTTCACGACACACGTGTGCCTGGTCCTCCCCTGGGGTCTCTAACTATACCATCACAGTTCCCAGTTCCTCTCCTGCCTGCTGCTTCTCTTTTGGTGTTGCTTAAGGCTCCATCGTTTTCTCTTTCTATTTTCTCTGAAGCAATCTTATGCAATCTTCTGGCATCAGTTACAATCAACATGCCACAACTATCAATAATAATGACATTTATTGAATGATTATAATGTGCCAGGCACTGTGCAAAGCTCTTCTTGTGAGGTGTCTAATTTATTCCTCAAAACAATTCTTAAATGTTTACATCTACTCTGTGCTTTCTGCAAAGTCCCAGAACTGCTCATATACATGTATGGTAGAAAATTCCCCTGATGTTCTTAAAGTCACATCAAAGGCAAGATGGTCTCAATGGTGTTGTCCTTCCACACTCCATTCTACCTCTTCCAACAGTGCTTCTGAAATCAGTTCATGGCATAAACAACCACCAGTTGCTCACACTAGAAATCCGAGAATCAAGCATTTTGGTTCCTTATACCAGAACCAGTCTGTCTCATAACTAAATCTTACTAAGTGTACCTCCTAAATATCTTTCTCACATGACACTTCTCTTCATTACCATTGGCTTCAATCTACTCCATGGTTTCTCAACCTCAACAATTCTGGCATTTTGGATCAGATAATTTTTTTTGTTGTAGTAAACTCTCCTCTGCAGTGTAGGATGTTTAACAGCATTCCTCTTCCTTATTCACCAGATGCCAATATCAGCACTTCCTTCTTTCCCAGGGGTTGTGACAAACAGAACTATCTCCAGCCATTAGCAAACATCCACTGGGAAGCCATAAAGGATGACAGGCAGATTGAGAACCACTGCTTCAATCCCAGTCCAAATTATCCCTCTTACAAATTAATGCAATAGACTCAATTCATCCTAAATGATGCAAGACGTAAATCCAATTATGTCACCATTCTTTTTTAAAAGCTTGTTTAACTTCCCTGTGCCTTTAGAACAAAATACAAAGTTCTTAAAAGCATTTTCAAATTTGGAAAGCTTGCTTACTTCTTCAGTTCCTTTTTTGGGCCATATGAAATGTCCTCATGTTTTCACTTCTGCAAAATGCCGATTTTGTATCACAGGCTTCATATAACTCTTATTTTTCTTAGAATGTGTTCATGTGCCCTATCCCTTCACCTAGTCAATTGCTTGTCATCCTTCAGGTCTCAGCTGACACGTTATTTTCTCCAGGAGATCTTGTCAACCCCAGCAGCAATCTACCCTCCTAAAAGATAAGGACGATGACCTGTGCTACCCAAGCTACATATTTCATGGAATGTTAGACTTCCCTTTTCAGAGGGTGGTTTGTTTTCTTTTTGCCTAATTACCTATTCAATGGTTTTCTTTCCTGCCAAACTGTAAGATCTGTGAGGATGGCTACCATATCTATTCCATACTCTGTCCTATGCTTAGTGTCTACCACAGGTACAAACTACAGAATCAAAGGTATTTGTTGAGGGAAAATCTTGGAGAATCTTTGGTAAGGAAGCAGCAGCATCTCATAGACTATAAGAACAGAAAATGAAGAGAAGTCTCACTAGCTACCACAAGTAGGAACTAAAAACCCAGAGCCCAGGTTTATATTTTCCATTTCCTGGGGACCTATGTTCTCTTACCTCTGTACTTGCTCATTTACTCTGCTTCTCTCTGGACTTCACCACCTCTTCTTTCTTGTGTCCAATCAGCCCTGCCAGCATGTGACCTTCACATTGTCTTGGCTATTAACAAACAGCAGTGCTATTAAGTCACAAGTGTGCTATAGCAAGAAAGAAACATCAATGGACAATTCAGTGACCCTTTATCTTGAAATTAGTGGGGAAGAATAGTGAAATGCATTCCTTTGTTTCTATAGTTACTTTTTTGGCATTTTTAGAAGATAATAAAAGAGGTATGACACTCAGATGAAATATATAATCATTTCTGGGTTTTATCTCATTTAAGGATCACTTGCTTCAGAAATATGTCGGGCAGGAAAATATTTAGAATGGCCTTGAATAATACAGCAAGGAGAAGGTGGAAACAATTCAGATGAAAACTGGGAGACTGAGACTGGAAAGAATTTTTTCTTTCCTGATCAACTCATGTGCTTCCTGGATCTTCATTACAAGAGCATCAGCACTTGGTTCCTTAGAAACAAAATCAGGAACTGTCATAATGTCGAATGCTGACAGGATCACCATGGAAAATGGAAGACAGGAGGCCTGGACTGATCCTGTTTCTTGTAAATGGGCACCATAAGCAATGGTGATCACCATTAAATGATCACCAGTAAAAAACAAAACAAAACAAAACAAAAAATAGATTTGGTTTGTTTGATAGTCTCACATAGACAAAGTTTAATTTGTTTTTTAAAATTATTTCTTATTTCACTGTAAAACATTGCTACCAGACACAGGAAATTATTGACCTTGGAAAGGATGGATGGTGGAGCAGATGTGTATATGTCAAGGCACAGAGAGGGAAAAGTGTGCAAATTGTATGAGGGCTTGTGGGCACTGGCAGTATACTTGGTCATTTGTCCCTACATCTCAAGAGTGAGACCTATCTTAACATTTTAAAACAACTGAAATCAGACTTCTTTTTTTGTGGACATAGATGAATGCTAAAAAATGTGATACATCAGGCATCAGAGGCTGCCACTTGGAGCAATGCTGATTTATTTTTGGAAAACTAAGCCAAGGGAAACCCATCATTTTCAAAGGAAGAGATTTTGCAATCATCTTTAAACTTTCAGATGCTAATTCTTATCTTATTTCTATAACCACCCGCTCCAGAGCATGTTTAATGAAAATAAGGGATGATGGCTGTCATATCTTAAGTGTGCTAAATTTTATCTGTGTTGAAAAATCGCTGTGAAATAATCTCTAATTATAAATCTGGGAAACAGAACATTTTAGCACATGTGCACTGAAGGAGTGAGCCCCAGTTCTTACCACTAGAGCTGTTTTGAAAATAACTCACATCTGCTAAAAGGGAAAAAGATTGAACTTCTTCATCAGTGTTTTTAAAAAATCTAAATATTTAGCAACCATGCTGGAGTTTGGCCTGAAGACCTACTTTCTAAGTTATCCCTTAAAGACAATTTATTGTATGTGTACAATGGCTCGGATTTTTGTAATATGGAGTGTAGAAATGATATAGCATACTATAAATAATTTTGCAAATTTTCAGTGGATGCTCTGTGCAGGGCTGTGCTAAAGCTTCATATGTCATCTGTCTGGAGTTTATTTCCCAACCAAGTTAATGATAAAGTGGCAAAAATCCAGATGTGATTATGTCAACTGAGAAATTTCTTAACATTTCAGAAATCTACCTCCAATCTTCAGACAATAATAGTTAACAGCAAAAGGATAGCAAAAAGGTCAAAAATGATTTTTTTCTGATATATGAACAGTTGAATTTCAAAATTGTGATTAAAATCCAATATATAAGAAACAAGAGGATTCTTGAAAATATCACAAGTAATTGTGCTATAGAACAGTTAATCATTTTCTGGGGAATTGCTTCTCACATTTTGAAAACTGCAGATTTCCCCTCAGTCTTCAAAACTACCAGTGGGGGGGGGGAAAATGACTTCTGTGGTCACTAGAGGCCTTCTCAAGGCTGATTCCCTATACCATTTGGGTAATCATTTCCATACTGGCCATGTTTATTCTTCATAGTGCATATAATTTTGTGTTGGAATCTGTGCTAAATTTAGCATGATATACTGATCTTAAAAAATTCAGATTTTTTCTTTTGTTCATGGAAATGTTGTTATTAGCTTTAAATTCTCATTTAGGTTCATAAAAATTACACAGTAAAGATGGTGGAATAAGATGGATATCATAGCCTTAGCTTTATGTATGACTGCATGTATGTTGTGATTCTACATCACATACAACCAGAGAAATGAAAAGTTATGCTCCATCTGTTTACAATGAATGAATCAATCAATCAATAATCAATCAATCAATAAAATGCATTCTGCTACCATGTACACCTGAGTAGAATAAATAAATAAATAAATAAATAAATAAATAAATAAATAAATAAATAAATTAGCCCATACACTTTAAAAATCCTAAACCACCTCAGGTCTCATTAAATGAAAATGTATTTGATCATATTACCTACATGAGGGCTGAAATTAACTAAATCAACTCTTATGAGGTTCTAGTAAGTCTCTTCAAATTTCTGTACAGGAATTAGTGGACTATTGATTAATGACTAAATGTCAAAATAGACATAGTTGATTATGGAACAACAAATTAAACAAAACCCCCTGAAAGATAATATTATTTTGGGTTTTCATTAAAAGTAGTCAAATGGATCGAACAAGTCAATCAAAGAGTTAATATTCTACCTTGGGACGAGGAAACCCATTCATTGATCACTCCCACATTATCTGAGATGCACTAAATTACTCTCACTCTAAAAATTTCTCAAACAAAGAATGTAAGAAATCTTTTAGGCTAAGAAAGAGTATTACTTCATGGCTGAAATTTGATGGTTATGCTTGCATTCTGAGTGAAATTATATTGTCTTCCTGTATGCGTCAATGTCTTTGGATGATAAGGTCACTTACATCCTACAACTTCTGAACCATATGGTGTTTACTTTATATTAAAATGATATGTTTACCATTCTACAGGAGTACTCTAAAGGATACGAGGAAATTTGTACACCATCCTAACACAGGCTGCCTTTAAGAAGTTACCTTGATTGACAGTCACATTGCACTGTATATTTTTATGGAGGCACTTGGTCAGAAATGTGTCTCATCATTTATCCACCCCGTCAATTTGTCTTTTCAATATGAACTTTAGGCCACTCAGCTGTGAATGGCATTTAATTATAAGCTTATTTCTTTACTGAAAATGACAGGATCTTATACATGTATTTGTCAAGTGAACCAGTTTGTGAAAGAGAAGATTGAATATAAACCCGAAAGCTCTACCAGAGTTACCTAGTAATGAGTGCTCATCTTTCCCCATTATAATGGTACACCCCTCGAATTCCTAACATAAGTATCCTATGGTATTTTCCAATGTTAGATAGTCAATGATTTATTAAATATGAACTGTGTGAATGTTTATTATATAATACCTTTTAATATTTTCATTTTAGATGAGGAACCAAATCTCAGACAGCCATTTTTTTTGCATAATCTCAGTTTTTATTTATTTTGTTTGAATGAGGAAAGTAGAACTTTGAATTCTCAACTCATTTGTCCTGTATCTATGATATTTAGGGTTTTGTTTTTCTCTAGCCCTTAGATGCTCCAAGCTAGTCTGTAGTCCAGATGTATCAGGTCACCTGAAGCATATTAGAAATAACATATCTCAAGCTCCATTCCAGATCTACTGAATCAGAATCTGCATTTTAACATCATCTCAGGTGTGTTGTAAGTTTGAGAGGCACCCATACATACTGTACCAGGAAATCAGGAATTTAAGGTGTAATTTCAATGTTAGAGGAAAGAGCTATTAACTATTGTAACCATTAAGTGATTAAACTATTAACTAAACCAAGAAAGAAGTTTTCAGCTGGGTATGGTGACGCAAGCCTGTAATCCCAGCACTTAGGGAGGCTGAGACAGGAGAATCATGAGTTCAAAGCCAGCCTCAGCAACCCCAGGCGCTAAGCAACTCAGTGAGACCCTGTCTCTACATAAAACACAAAATGGGGCTGGAGATGTGGCTCAGTGGTCGAGTATCTCTAAGTTCAATCTCCAGTACCCCCCCCCCAAAAAAAAACAAAACAAAAAAAAGAAGTTTTCATCACTATCAATTATTGTTGTATAAATTGAGTGAAGTTTTAAATTTGTCTGCTCCAAATAAGGTTTGTATGAAAGCAAAATAATTAGTTAAGTATTAAGAAATACAATACAGAGTTTTTAATATAATAATAAGTAATCCATTTCCATTACTGTCTGAATTATGTTAATCTTGTAGGGATGTTGATGAAGTTTATCATTTGGAGGACCTATCGTTAAGTCATATATCCTTCACATCTACCATGTTAGGTCTCATCACTATTTCTCTGATTAGGCATGGTAGATGACATTATTCAAATTTTATAGGTAAAGAAAAAGTTTAAGCAATCACTAATATACTGGGCCTTTTCATTTGCCAGTGATAAAAACCCACTTGCTGGTTTCAGCTGATTGGATTATATAACAAATCATGGCCAAGGATAGATTAAAGAAAAGATGGGAGTCAGACCCACAAAGCATGATAGACTGCATCTGGAAAGAGGGACCTTACTTAAAAAATTGTTTGAACTAGGTTGAGATCATGAACCGAGATGTATTGGTTTTTCTTTTTACTTACATTTTACTGAAACAGTGATGCAGTAGTTTTCATTTGATTGGGGTGCTGGGAAGCATTCATATTGATCCCCTGGAGGAGTATGTAAATATACTCACTTGCATAAAGCCCTAAACTGATAGAGTAAGAATCTTGGGCAGGCTCCAGTGAGACAATATAAGGGTAGAATCCCGGTTTCAAGAGATACCTATCTGTACTTAGGCATTAAAATTTATGCAAAATACTCTCAACTGGGTCTCACATGGATAGTAATACATGATTAGTCAATTGTAAAATGTCTTCATTTTAATAATGCCGCCTTTTTATTTTAAAGAAAATAAATGTGTGGCATCCATTATTTTAGGTAGCCACACCTGAGGAAAGCCCATCTGTTCACATTAAGAATTCTTGTTACTATAGCAGGCAGCAGGCAGTGCTTTACCTGCGGAAAAGAACCCCTAAATATTTGCCTTGCAAAATCTTGCAAGCAACACACCATTAATAATCAAATCAATTGTTTGTCACATTTCTTTAATGATCCTGGCATGTATGATGGCCAATATTAACGACTAAAGTAAGAATTATCAACCTTAAAGGTACCAAATACTAAAGTCTTTCTAGCTATATATATGGGAATGAAAGGGGGAAAAAAATGCCAATCAATGCTGTCTTGTTTAAATAGTCTTTTCACTGGGTGCATCTGAGGATAGCATAATAAATCATGTAGTCCTTAGGAAAAGATACCAATTTCCTCAGCCTTTTGTTAAACATGGGTAAATGCATTCTTTATCTCTTCTTTATTGGTCCTTAAATGTCAATGTATTTTTTTTTTCACTTTTGGACTTTAAAAAACGTTTTATTTAAATCCCTCTGTTTTTAATCCCTACAGGTAATAGGTAAGGAGCGTCTTCAAATCAAATGTGAATTTCTTTCAATACAAGATACTTAATAATAACTCCAGATCTTCAGCAACTCCTATGTCTGTTTTAATAGAATGTTGCTTCCTGTCGTCTTTAAATCCCTTTGCCCATTCTATTATCTGCCCTTCTGTAACCTTTTCTTTTTTCAACAAAATACTTGACAAGATATCAATCTCTAATAATTTTTTTCATAGAAAAATCCCCTAAAGTCTTTTCAACCTGAATTTCCCTTTTAACCCGAGCATTGAAATTCTCTCCTGTATAGTACAAATCATTCTTCATCTTCTGAAAGTCACTTCAAAAGGTGTTTCATTTAAAAAAATTTTTTTAGAAAACTAGTAAACCTCATTATACTCAGATGTCATCTTGTTCAAAGCTTTTAATACTTTGTTTAAGACATGTTACTAAAGTGCTAGGGTAAGGTTTACATGTAAAGATATTCACAGCATGTGAGTGGGCTGTGAAATCCAATCACCTTGGGCAGCACAGCCAGAATGTGAAAGAAGAAAACTAAAATTAAGGTGCCCTCTTTCTATTCTTTGACTGCAGCTACTTTCAACTTCACATCTTTTGAAAATCAAAGCCTACTACTAAAATAAAGCCATAAAGAAATAAGACCTCTTTTTGAAGTGTCTAATAAAAACTGAAGGAATTTAATTGATACCTCTTGAATTAAGCTCTCTGTGTTTTGTTTTTAATGTTAACAACAAAAACACTATAAAGAAGAAATCAGCATCCAAAATTCTGTACTTCATCTTCCACTGCTAAATTTAAGAAGCTTTATGTGGCATAGACATGATATATGCCTATGTATTCATAAGATATTTTCGGCATAAAGGCAAGCCATCTGCCTATCTTTTTGTGTCTTCATTCCTCATGCTATTCTTCTTCCTTTCCTTACTTCTTTCTTTTGATTTTAAAGCAATAAAAAGGTTTAAGAAAAAATATACATTTAAGTTCATTTGTTAGCCAAAGCTATGTGTG
Organism: Geosciurus inauris; assembly: GCA_004024805.1. Lineage (NCBI taxonomy): Eukaryota > Metazoa > Chordata > Mammalia > Rodentia > Sciuridae > Geosciurus > Geosciurus inauris. Next base: position 38,379 of record PVHX01008870.1, read on the forward strand.
TATTATTTATGTTGGTAAAATCTCTTTTGGTATATGTGGCAATATATTAACATGGGTACACAGGAAAGGGACTGGAAGAATCCTCACCAAGTTCTTAATTACTGCTTATATGGGGTGGGCTGGGCTGGGGCAGATGGCAGGGTATGAAGTCAAAACTTCGTGTACATAGTTTATGTTTCACATTACAATGAAAACACACCAATTCTTACTTGTGTAAACATTTGACAAAATTATAGGCTCTTGTAAACCATTGCTTGCTGCCAGCATAGAATTTGGGGGCAAGGGTGACATCTTAACTCCTGGGGCATTGTCATTCTTACCCTTTCAAAGATCTGAGAGGTAAGTTTCAGCAAGATACAAGAGTAGCTGATGTTAAACAGCAGCTGGGGAAGTTGAGGAGTGGAAAGAACCATTGGTTTTGATTTAAGAGTTGATCGGTGACTTTCAAGAAAATATTTTAGCAAGATCAGAAATAAGTTGGAATGGGCAGGAGGGTAAAGAAATTTAAATTTATTCAGCTGAGTGTGAACTATCTTTTCAAAACATGAATACTCTGGTGAATAAAAGAAGCAGACACATAGCTAAAAGGAATAATAGAAAAAACTTTTATTGTAGAAGGGAAGAATTTATTCCCATGTTGGGTCCTGAAGGGTGTAATAGTGTAGTAGAGATATCATGAAAATACTAGCAATTCGGTATTTGATGTAACAATTTCCACATGGAAGACTTGAGGTAACCGGGAAAACTTTTAAAATATGTCTATTTACAAAGAAGTAATGATTGTGAATTCTACTGAAGGCTAAAATCTTCTTCGGTAAAAATAAATTTAGCCAAGCAAATACCAGCCTTTCTACAGTGAATAGAACAACCACATACTTTTTTTTTCTACTGCAAAGAACTCCATTTATAAAGAAGAAGCACAATAATGATTTATTTTTTACTGAAGAACTTCAATAGTGCCTACCTCAGCAATCCTCAGCAATAATTAGACACTCCAGCAAATCCTTGTAACCTAGTTAACTTTTCAGTCCCTCCTGGCTTGTGATGCTGAAATCAGGGAGAACTGTACTACTTTTTCATAAAAACTATCTGGACAGCAGTTAAGTGGAACATTAACCTGTTTTGGAGAAAAATAAATTTGCTGACACTTGCATGTCTCTAGAAAAGAAGTGACTAGATGAAAAATACAAATCCCTAAATTTATAGAGTGAAGAGAGAGAAATTAAGGACCCAAGTAGATATGCTCAAGTACAATTTTACACATGTATATACGAGATTTATAGTTTGCCTATAACATGGAAGGCTCTGCACTGGGTATCAAGATAAATAAATGAAGGTTAGAGAGTTGAGAACTGTTAATATGCTTTAAATGTATTTAGGATATATATTGAAACTTTTTAAATCTCCCATGTAACTCCAAAAGTTTTATATAATCCCACTCTAAAAATTTTACATGATAATTAAATAAATTTGGGAAGGTACAGGAAAGTATAAAATGGAAACTTAAACTCACCTTTGATCTCTCTACTCAGAAGTGGCCACTATTAATATTTTGTTGTATTTTACTTATAGTGTATGTTTCCCCATGCAAAGCTTTTGCTCTTCTACCTGGCAAATGGCCTATTATCTCCTTTGGATGGAGTCCAGGGAGTACAAGTACTAGACAGAGGGAATGAACATTGTAAAGAATCTTCAAGAATAATACTATGATTAAACTTTATGCTCATGTGTACTTGCCTGCATTCAGAGTTTATCTTAAAAAAAACTTCATTAGCTAAAAAGTGCAATCACATAATTTTAATTTTCATTTATTAATTTCAGCAACCAAAATTCATTGAAAAGTACTCTACACATGGTATTATTCTAGGCTGTATTTTGACATAAATGAAAGTATTGCCCATAAGAAGCTCAAAATAGAGGACTAGTTTATGTACGAGGCAGGGTTAAATGTTCTGACGATGCACAGTGTAGACCCTAAGTGATAGGAGCAAGAAGGAGGAAATGTGAAAATCAATAGGTGGGTTTTTTTCCCCTTTGGGAGATAAAGAGTAAACTGAAAGTTTTAAATATTCTTCCATTTGAATACAACTCTATGAAAGAAATTTATAATTTTTATTTTATAGTTAAGGAAAGAAATGTAAAGAGGCAGTGTGTTAATTTGGTTGACAAGCCTATGAAGCAATAGAGAACAAATTAGAACATGCAGCTATTTTACTTCATGGCCCCTACTTTCTTATCATCTGCCTACCTAGCTTCTCTGTGATTCCCAAGAAGGCTATTTGTCTTTTATTCTTGTTTAACCTGAGAATCTTGACTGAATTCAGATATCAAGTGGATTTTTAGTCCTGTTTCTGCTCAGACCTTTGAGGAATGAAGCAAGCCAAAATACATCTGAGTGGTACCCAGAGGTCATCAAGTTCAACCTGCTTGCTGCAGTTGAGGGTGCCGAAGCTCAAAGAAAGCATCACAATTATTTGTGGTGAGCTGACAGTAGAACTCACATTTCCTTATTCTTACTGTAATACCCTTCTTCCCCTCTGCAATTTCCACGGTGCCAATATTTGGTTCAACAGCACTTGAAGTTTAGATCTCAAATCAAGTCCATTTGTACCCAAAATTGGGGGGTTAATATTCACTTTTTTCCCCCCAAGTTCTTGTTCTGGGTGGATTGAACCATGCAGCGATATTTAAGACAGTCTGCTGTGCTCCTTCCAATAAGGCAAAGCAATGCAAAAAACTGAACATTTGAGTGCCTACTCACTATCTGCCAGACACTTGGGTACTTTACACCCTGCGATTCTCACAACAACTCTTTGATGTAGCTATTATAATCTCCTAGGCACAGATGGGAACATAGGGAGAAATGCACAGGGAATTTAAAGAACTTGCCTAAGTTAAATTGCTTAATTTCTAAGCAGAAGTGGGAAGATTGGAACTGAAGTCTGTCTGACACCAAGCCCATACCCTTCCCACTGTATCCCACAGATTCCAGTTCCTCATAAAGAATTGCTGAAATCTTGAGTACTAGACAGGTATAATTGTGATCTGATGATAAATACTCACTTCTGCTTCATTTCTTATTACTGTGGGATCCAGGTCCCCAGACCCCACCTTTCTCCAGCTTTAAGCATATGGAACTTACTTCAGTTGCTGGGATGAGCCATTGGAACTCTTGCCTGAGACTCAGCAAGAAGCTATGCAGAGCAGTGTCTGAGCATGTGTATTCTATAGCCAAACTGCTTGGGTTCAATTCTGTTCAGTTATTTACAAGCTGTCAATTTGGCCAAGATAAATAAATTCATTATTCCTAAGTTGTCCTATTTGGAAAATGGAATCAGTAACAGTGCATACCTCATTGGGCTGTTGTAAGGACAAAATGAGACCATGTATGTAAATCACTCAGCACAGAGTCTGGCATGATTTAAACATTTAGTTCATATTGGTGATTATTACCATTGCCTCTATACTTGTCCATGTTCCATTTGGGACATTCTTTTTGCCATTACCACTTCCGTCTTTTCTTTTCTTTTTTTTCAGTACCAGGGATTGAACTCAGGGGGCTTAACCACTGATCCACATCCCTAGTCCTTTCTAAATTTTTAAAATTTTGAGACATGGTCTTGCTAAGTTGCTTAGAGTCTCATTAGTGGCTGAGGCTGGCTGTGAACTTGTAATCCTCCTGCCTTAGCCACCTAAGCTACTGAAATTACAGATGTGTGCCATCCCACCCACCCTGTCTGGCTAATTTCTGTGCATTTTTCATGTCTCAGTTTCTATGCCATTTCCTCAGGGAAGTCTTCCCTGATCATCTAAACTGGGGTTGGTGCTTGTCCACTGTGGTCATAGAAGCCTGATTTTCACCGTCAAAGAACAGGCATTGTATCAAAATTATTTCTTGTAACTATTCACCACTAATCTCTAAGATCCTTAGGGTAAGGACTGAGTCGTTCTTAGTCACTGTTCAGTCTTCTGCACAGTGCAGAGTAGGTGGATATGTTCCTGGGCAGGAAACAGAATTGCACTTGAGTATTTAGCAGTGGATTGTGGGAAGTGTTCCCTTACAGGGAAGATCAGAAGCATGAAGAACCACAGGAAAGACATTCTCCTTCTTCTGTCTTCCTAAAGACAGCTGTTAAGTAAGGTCAGCCTGCCAATTGTGAGTCACATGGACTTTTGTTGCTACTGAATTAATTGATATTAGCTGTGCAATCATGAGCAGTCTAGGGAGTATAAAAATAAATAAATGGCTAAGATGAAATACTGAGAAAGAGAGAGAGAAAGGCAAGGGAGGGGAAAGGAGAGGAGACAAGAGGAAAAGAGAAGTGGTGCAAGCCTGTAATCCCAGCACTTAGGGAGGCTGAGACAGGAGAATCGCTAGTTCAAAGCCAGCCTCAGCAACAGTGAGGCGCTAAGCAACTCAGTGAGACCCTGTCTCTACATAAAACACAAAATAGGGCTGGGGGTGTGGCTTAGTGGTCCAGTGCCCCTGAGTTCAATCTCCAGTACCAAAAAAAAAAAAAAAAAAAAAGGGAAAAGAGAAAGAGAGGAATCATCTGCAAGCTGACCAACCAGTAGTTGAGACTGCCATCCTGATTTCCACAGCTAGCTGGGAAAGCCCTGAAGGAAGCACTCTGGTGCCTCCTTTCTCTCCTAAGCACAATAATCCAAGTTCACTACTTTGATAGGAAGTGATTAGTTTACTATCACTGCTACAAAAAATTACCACAAACTTGTTGGCTTTAATATAATACTTGTATCTTCTTATGATTCCAGAAGTCAGAGTCCAATGTGTGTCTCATTGGGCCAAAATTCAAGACTGCATTCCTTTCTGGAGGATCTAGGGGAGAATCTAGTTCGTTGTCTTTTTCTGCTTCCCTAGAGGCTGCCTACATTCATTGGCTCATGGTCCCCTTCCTCCATCTTCAAAGTGCACAGCAGCAGGTTGAGGTCTTCTCACACTGCCCTGTCTCTTGTTCTTTGAAGTCTGTAAAGGTTCTCCGATTTTAAGGATTCATATGATTACACTGGATCAATTTCTATAATTCAGTATCATCACCTCATTTCAAGATCTTTAGCCTTAATCACATCCGCAAAGAACTTTTGTGGCTTCTAGGGATTATGGTACTGATGTCTTATTAATTGCTACCACAGGTTGTGCCAACTTTCTGTTAACCACTATTGAGAGTATTCACAACTAAGTGGCTCTCCTGCTTGACATGATATGATATAGGTGTGCTGGGGTGCTCTGCCCATCTTTTTCCATGATGTAACATTTATTGCCCCAGATGTTGGGAGTGTTGTTGGTGGATCACACAGCTGGGTCCTATTTTGGGCTTGCCATCTGCTGGTGTCTGAAGAAAGTCACCACTCCCAAACTCACAGTGTCTTTTGAGGGACCACCTACATCCAGGGAGTGGGGATATCCATCTCGCTCTTTTGTGTCAATGTGGGACAACTCTGATGAGCCATTCTAGCTCCAGAAATGATGCTTGAATTTTGATAATATTCCAAAGAATGGAAGGTCTCAAGTGGGCTTATTTTAGACATTTAAGTTTTTATGTAAACTACATTTCTGTAATTCCAATGAGTAGTGAATTCCAAGAGTAGTGAATTTTCAAAAACATTCTCTGACATAATTTTACAGAGTGTAGAATTATTTTATAAAATCAATATTCACCCCATAATTCATCTTTGTTGTCTATCTAGATTTTGTGTGTAATTTGAGGTACCCTTAATTTGTCAGGTAAACATTTTTGAGTAGAAAAAAATACAATTTTAATTTTTGTTAGGGATGAGTTTAATTTTTATCTCATGTTCCCCCATGCCTCTTGATGCAGTTGGTTCTGGGTATTTATAGTCAATTCCTGATTTCCTCTGTCATTACCTTATCTCCAAGAAGGTCAGTTGTTTGCCTAAAATTTTGCGGGTCTGATCTAGTGCCTAGGTATGAAGATGAGGATACGGCATGGTGGAAGTAAGTAACATTTTGTGCTGATGTCCTAGGGACATTCTCAGCACCCTCCATTCTCCACTCACTGGTCACTTAGATTCCTTTAGTGGACTTCCCATCCCACCACAAGTTTCTCCAGGATCTCAGCCTTAGGACCAGACCCTAAGAGCTGGCCATAGTCACTCTTATCCCCATGAAGAAAAGTTCTGCTTGTTCCTGTGCCTCTCTGGGAAGCATGAAAGCTCAGAATAGCCGGTGCAGGTCTGTCTGCCTAAGTGCATGTCAGGCCCATTTTCCCTTGGCTGCTCTTCAATCATGGGGAATAAAGGGAGCTTCCCTTTGCCCATAAAATACAGACTCAGAACCTCTGATCACAATCTCCCAACCTGTATGAGGGCTTTCAAGTAACTAACACTTCCAGTGCATATAGCATATAATGACATGCAATTTATAAACACTTTTGGGAAAATCCTTGTGTTAGCTTTCCATCAATGACAAAAAAACTGAAAAAATAATATCAACTTAGAGAAAGAAAGATTTATATTGGCTTGCAGTATCAGAGATTTCAGTCCATGACCACTTAGGTTTGCTAATTTGGGGCCTGAGATGAGGCAAGCATGTGGCAGAGAAAACCTGCTCACCTCATCATGGCCAGGAGAGATAGAGAGACAGAGAGAGAGAAAGAGAGTAGGGATGTGCACAAGGGCCTAGGGACAAAAGGTAACCTTTAAAGGCATGGCTCAATGACCTACTTCCTTCAACAAGGGCCCTGTTCCTAAAGTTTCTAGCACCTCACAATAGCATGGCCAGCTGGGGACCAAGCCTTCCACACAAGTTAGGGGCCGACACAGGGTTCTCATCAGGAACATTCTGAAGCGTGTTTGCTTCTCTTTCCCTTGGCAACTCCTGCTCCTCTGCTAGTCTATGCAATCATGATTCAGGGGACAAGGTTATCCTGGCCTTCATCTAATCTCCCAAATGTATTTTTTTATGGCATAAAAATTTTGTCTTGAATCCTTTAGGGTTTTGCTTTGATTCTCAGAACATCTTTTCTTTCAAACTAGTGCCTGTGCTATAGGTACTCAAACGTCACGGAGATGACACTCTCCTGGCCCATGCTCAACAGTTACAAGCTATCCTCTGGCCACGGAAATGCCAATATAGTTTGAATGGTGAAATGCCTGGTGGCCCAAGAAAGTGCCTCAGGAAGAGACTGAAAGTGTGTGTAGCATACTCATCCATCTTTCAAACTATTATGTCGATACTTGAGAGCCTTATACTCAGAGGTATGCATCATGAAAAGTTTTAAAACATGTTATATTTCTATGTTTCTTTTTCCCCTTTTATGTATGACACGATCCAAAAGTCATGTTACCTTATAGAAATAAATTTGATGATGTGTTATTTCTTTAAGTAATGGATTACAGATTTCTCAGTATGCAAATAGTCATGAGAATCAACTATCCTGCTATTTGGACAATGCTAAATAAATTGAACCATTGATCATTGCAGGACTCCTTTTAAAGTACAGAAGGTAGATTAAAAGAGAGAAAGTATTCATTTCTTTCATGTTCTTTTCAGCTGCTCTCTTTCATACTGCTATGTCATGAGGAAGCATTTAATTTTATTTGCATCTTTTTGCCTCCAAAAATACAGAGGACTTATTATTATTATTATTATTATTATTATTACTGTTTTTGTGAAAGGGCTTAGTGAGAAGTGATGACATGCTTCCTCATCATTATTCAGCATTTTTTTTTAAAATAATTTTTTAGTTATAGATGGACACAGTGTCTTTATTTTATTGCTTTGTATGTGGTGCTGAGGATCGCACCCAGGGCCTCACACATGCGAGGCAAGTGCTCTACCAGTGAGCTACAATCCCAGCCCCATTATTCAGCATTTTGATATCTAAAGTCTGCTAATTATTTCCAATGCAATTCTCATCCTTATTATCATTTTGTTGATCCATTGATTAATTGACTGCAACATTTCTACTGAAAGAAAAAGTAGCATTCATTAAAATAATGTCTCCATGTGGGAATGTAACAGACCCCCAAACTGGCAGCTGGGCAGATGCCAAACCCCGCCCGGTTTGTCCCACTCAGGTTGAAACAGGGAGAGGCTGTGCCCCACCTCCTCATAGAAATGTAGTGCAAGTTTTGAGAGTGGGAAAATGTAATTCAGGAGCAATTCAGGAAAACATTTTTAAACAAAATTATTTCCTCCAATCCCCTTGGGAATATTTTTCTTGTAGTTACTTTCTTCTCTCCTCCCAACTTTTTCCTGATTCCCTCACCACCATCTTAGGAACAGATTAGATAGCTTAGGTCAGAGATATGAAATCCAAGTAATAAGATAAGAGTATATTTAAAACTCAGTACATGATTTACTAACTGGTTCTGTCCCTGGGGTTCACTATATTCTAGCAAGTGTAGATTGAAAACTAATATAAGAACTCTAAATCTCTGGAGTTCGGAGTTTGCCATATGCATTTAGTATATATAACATCTAGCAAAGGATTCTCGGGCTGCTTAGGCTTTGTTTAGTCTGTTCCATTTTAATGAGGTCTCTGGTTATTTGAGTTACTTTATTCCTGAACCATGTATACTCTATGGTAGTTTTGATGAGTATTCCTCAGTTTTGATGAGTATTTCTCCCTTGTTTTAGTCAGCTTTTTTGCTGCTGTGACTAAAAGATCTGACCAGAACAATTTTAGGAGGAAACGTTTATCTAGGGGCTCACAGTTTAAGAGGTCTCAATGCACAGACATCAGGCTCCATTCCTTAGGGCTCAAGGTAAGACTGAACATCATGACAGAAGAGTGTGGCAGACAGAAGCAGCTCACATGATGATCAGAAGGGAGGGAGGGAGGGAGAGAGAGAGAGAGGCACTCCACTTTCCAGATACAAAATATACACCCCAAAGCCATGCCGCCAATGTCTCCAGCCATACCCTACCAGCCTTCAATTACCACTCAGTTAATCCCTCTCAGGGGATTAATTCACTGCTTGGGCTCAGGCTCTCACACTCAATCATTTCTTCTCTGAACCTTCTTGCATTGTCTCACATGTGAGCTTTTGTGCAACACCTCACATCCAAACCATAACATCCCTTGATGATAAAATTGTAGAACTAGAGGTAAAAATGTTCTAACCAAATGTTTCTGGTATAAGAAGGGTAATGGTATACAAAATGGATAGATAAAGTGAGAGGAAGTGGTAAGGCCTTGGCAGACTGTTTAACTTGTGTCTTCTATGGTTCAAATGTGCTCCTTGGGAATACATGTTGCAAACTTAATCCACTACTCTGGAGCGTGCAAATAGCAAGACTTGACAATATCCACATGGTACTAATTCTGCAAATATGCAGAGTACATGGGCTGAAGATCCAGGACACTTAAAATTCAAGGGATGTATTGAACAACATGGGGGTCCAGAAGGAAATCTGCAGTAGAGGTGATGTCACTGGTAGAGTCCTTATTGGATCACAGGGATGAAGCTGATGCCACTGATACCCCAGAATTCTAGACTAACCACCATGTAGCCCTATCCTGGAGAGCTGCAGGCATTAAACTTCAACCTATGAGAACTGCTGCATGGGCTGAGCCCAGCAGAGCCGTGGGGCCGAGACTGCCTGAGGTCTTAGGGGCCAACACCTATCCCCGTGTGCTTAGAAGATGACACATGCAGTCAAAAAGATTATTTCCCAGCTTTAAGATTTGTCATTGTTTGCCTTATTGGGTTTTGGACTTAGGATCAGTTACTCCTTTCTTCTTGCCTATTTCTCCCTTATGGAATGGAAATGTCTATTCTATGCTGGGTCCTACCATTATTATCTATTTTACAAGTAAATCGTATGTTTAATTTCATAGACTTACAGCTAGAAGGGAATTTGCATCAGGATTAATCATGCCACGAATTTCAGCCATATCTGATTCTGATGAGACTCTGGACATTGGATTTTTGAATTGGTGCTGGAATAAGTTAAGACTTTGGGGATATTGTGATGGACTGAATGTATTTTGTATGGAAGAAGAATACAGTTTGGGGGGACTGGAGCAGAATGCTATGATTTGAATGAGTCCCTCAAAAAGCGTGTGTTGGAAACTTAATACCCAATGCAACAGCATTGTGAATGGGGCCCAATGTGAGGTGACTAGGACACAAGGGAAGAGTGAATGGATTGATGCGGTTATCACAGGATGGACTTACCGCAGGAGTGAATTCCTTATTAAAACAGAAGTTCAGCCCCTCTGTGCTTCCTCTCTTTTTCGGTCTCTCCCTGCCTCCCTGTCTCTCTTTCTCCCTCTCTCCCTTTTGGACTCTACTCCTCTCCCCTTCTTCCTGTGCCCCCAACCCCTTCTATCTTTTCTTTTCTTTTTGTCATGGGATAAAGCAGCAGGAAGGTTCTCAGTGGATCTTGGAATTATTATCTTTTAGAACTTTAGGTCAATATATTTCTGTTCATCATAAATTACCTAGTTTGTGGTATTCTATAAGAGCTGAATAAAACAGACTACCCAGTGCCCTACCTAAAGGCATTTGAATATTAAAAATACAATGTGTGAAAACAAAACCATTTATCACCATTATTTGGCCCACTTGACATCAGTTTATGGCCGTTGATTTAGACTATCACAGGTGTAGAGAAGTTAATGTACTTGTCAGTATTGCACATTGCTTAAGAACATGGGCCCTGAAATTAGACGCTCCAGGTTCAGCTCTGCCTGTACCACTTTCTGGTTATGAACCGGGGAAACGTCACCTTTCTGTCCCTCAGATGCCTCTGCTATACCATGGTGATGGCAGGAATTTTCATCTTGGAGGTCTACTTGAGGCTTCAATGAGGAAATGCCTGTAAAGCATGAGGAGCATTCCATAAGAATGCTGGCACATTTCTTTTTGTACTTCATCATTCCTCCTCTCAATCCTGCTGCCTTGAATGCACGTCCTCCATGTTGCCGGTAAGAGCAAGGACTGCAGTCTCTGGGAGGAGGAAACCCTGGTCACTTGGCTTCCAAGGGTTAAAGCTGCAGTGATACCGCTCTGTTCCTTAAGAGGAGAGAGAAGCGAACTTCCATGTGGGCTAAGGAACTCTGTTCCTTAAGAGGAGAGAGAAGCGAACTTCCATGTGGGCTAAGAACTATCATTTTCTGTCACTTGCTGCAGAACCTAATCCCTTCTTAATACAGGGGATGTATCTGTGATTTCTATTCTCCTACTTTTAACTATCATGGTGATTCTTTTAGGAGTGTCTTTCTTCCACAGCATTTAACCATATCTTTATGTATTCAGCTTGATAATTCTTGTCATTCCATGGATATTTAATTATTATAATTTTTTTGAATGATATCCACAAAACATCTTTCCTACTCATTTTGATTTTTCAAAAACAATATGATTTAGTCTTCTTGGAACTGAATACTATGCTTTGTGGCTGATGTTGACATATGAAAAATTTATATTTATATCCAATCTCATACAAAACATTTTAGTAAATTGATGTATGAGAAAAAATATGTATTATGTTCTAAATGCAATTTCTTGAACTTTAGAGTCACTGGTGGACATTTTACTAAGTGTGCCAGTGTCAACAAAGGGAAAATGTGACTCATACATTACTGGTTGCAATGGAGATGATGTCACTTGATAAAAAGCAACTCTTTGTTAGTAACCATATTAATTGGTGACCAGGAAAAAATATTCTAATGTTTCATATTTTATCATCATAATTTGTTACTTATGCATACAAACATTTTAATCAGTCTTAATTTTAGGAAAATTAAAGATTGATAACTTTTTGATTTAACTATGTACTTCATCTTTTTTTCCCTGCTATTAAAAGAAACACAATCTCCTGGTTAGTATTTTACATAGAATATCTAATTTTATTGACTGGATATTGACTTTAAGAGAAAGATATTTCTACTGGGGCTTTTTTCTACTATTTTATTTTAAATTTTCTGCTTGCCATCCCTTCTCTGGACTTCTTTTTTCTCTCTTTTATGATTTTCTGTTGGATGTTAAATAATTTTATATAACTTTTTTCTTTCTCCTATGATTTCTAAGGCATTGATTGTATTTTCTTCTTTTTATTGCCCTTATATTTTCTTTTTAAATTTTTTAAAATTTTTATTTATTTATTCTACTTAGGTATACATGTTCGCAAAATGCATTTTGATTAATTGTACACAGATGGAGCACAACTTATCATTTCTCTGATTGTACATGATGTAGAATCACATTATATATGCAGGCATACATGAAGCTAGGACTATGATGTCCATTTTATTCCACCATCTTTACTGCCCCCATGTCCCCTCCTCCTTCCCTTTGACCCAATTTCCTTCATTCTTCCTGTGTCTTCATCCCCATTATGGATCAGCATCCACTTATCAGAGAGAATATTCGGCCTTTGGTTTTTTGGGATTGGCTTACTTCGCTTAGCATGATATTCTCCAACTCCATCCATTTACCTGCAAATGCCATAATTTTATTCTCTTTTATTACTAGGTAATATTCCACTGTGTATATATACCACAGTTTCTTTATCCATGAATCTATCAAAGGACATCTAGGTTGGTTCCACAGTTTAGCTAGTGTGAATTGAGCTGCTATAAACACTAAAGTGACTGCGTCACTGTAGTATGTTGTTTTTAAGTCTTTTGGACTTATCCCATGAGGAGTGGGATAGCTGGATCAAATGGTGGTTCTATTTCAAGTTTTCTAAGGAATCTCCATACTGCTCTCCAGATTGGTTGTACCAATTTGCAGTCCCACCAGCAATATATGAGCATGCCTTTTCCCCCACAACCTCACCAATGCTTATTGTTGTTTCTATTCTTGATAATTGCCATTCTGACTAGCATGAGATTAAACCCTAGTTTTGATTTGCATTTCTCTAATCGTTAGAGATGTTGAATATTTTTTCATATATTTGTTGATCAATTGTACACCTTCTTCTGACAAGTGTCTGTCCAGCTCCTTGGCCCATTTATTGATTGGGTTGTTTGTTTTTTTTGTTTTAAGCTTTTTGAGTTCTTTATATATCCTGGGGATTAGTACTCTATCAGATGTGTGTGTGGCAAAAATTTGTTCCCAGAATATAGGTTCTCTGCTCACTTCATTGATTATTTCTTTTGCTGAGAAGAAGCTTTTTACTTTGAATCCATCCCATTTATTGATTCTTGATTTTACTTCTTGCACTATAGAAGTCTCATTAAGGAATAAGGTCCTAATCCGAGGTGATGAAGATTTAGGCCTATTTTTTCTTCTGTTAGGCGCAGGGTCTCTGGTCTGATTCCCAGGTCCTTGATCCACTTTGAGTTGAGTTTTGTGCATGGTGAGAGATAGGGGTTTAGTTTCATTTTGCTGCATATGGATTTCCAGTTTTCCCAGCACTATTTGTTGAAGAGGCTATCTTTCATCCAATGTATGTGTTTGGCATCTTTGTGTACTATAACTGTGTTTAAGTGGGTTAGTCTCTGTGTCTTCTATTGTGTACCATTGGTCTACATGTGTATTTTGATGCCAGTACCATGCTGTTTTTCTTACTATAGCTTTGTAGTATAGTTTAAGGTCTGGCATTGTGATGCCTCCTGCTTTACTCTTCTTGCTAAGGATTCCTTTGGCTATTCTGGGTCTCTTATTCTTCCAAATGAATTTCACAATTGCCTTTTCTATTTCTATAGAGAATGACATTGGGATTTTAATTGGAATCACATTGAATCTATATAGTGCTTTGGGTAGTATGGCCATTTTGACAATATTGATTCTGCCTATCCAAGAGCATAGGAAATTTTTCCATCTTCTAAGGTCTTGTTCAATTTCTTTCTTTAGTATCCTGTAGTTTTCATTGTAGAAGCCTTTGGCCTTTTTTGTTAAATTGATTTCAAAGTATTTTATTTTATTTTTTTGAGGCTATTTTGAATGGGACAGTTTTCCTAATTTCTCTTTCAGAGGGTTTATCACTGATATATACAAATGCAATTGATTTATGGGTGTTGACTTTATATCCTACTACTTTTCTGAATTATTAAATCTTGAAGTTTTCTGGTGGAAATTTTTAGATCCTCTAAGTATATAGAATCATGTCATCAGCAAATAACAATAGTTTTAAGTTCTTCTTTTCCTAGTCATATCCATCTAATTTCTTTCATCTCTCTAATTGCTCTGGCTAGTGTTTCAAGGACTATGTTGAATAGAAATGGTGAAAGAGGGCATTCCTGTCTTGTTCCAGGTTTTAGAGGGAGTTTTCCCCCCACCTTATCACTTTCAATCTGTGGATATCTTTTCCTGTGAGATGAGTCTCTTGGAGGCAACATATTGTTGAGTCTTTTTTTTTTTTTTTTTTAACCAGTCAGTCAGTCTATGTCTTTTAATTGATGAGTTTAGACCATTCACATTCAGGGTTATTATTGAAATATGATTTGTAATCCTGGTCATTTTGGTTTATTTTTAGTTTTTACCTTGTTTTGTTTTCTCCTTTAATTGTCCTTTTTATTTAAGTGTAATTTCTCTTTTTGTATATTTTCATTGTTAGTTATCATTTCCTCCTCATGTTATATTTTGCCGAAAATGTTGTGTAGTGCAGGCTTTCTTGCTATAAATTCTTGTAACTTTTGTTTATCGTAGAAGGTTTTTATTTCATCATCAAATCTGAAGCTCGGTTTTGCTGGATATAAGATTCTTGGTTAGCATCCATTTTCTTCCAGAGCTTGGTATATGTTATTCCATGATCTCCTGGCTTTTAGGGTCTGGGTTGAAAATCTGCTGAGATCCGAATTGGTCTCCCCTTATATGTAATCTGATTCCTCTCTCTTGAGGCCTTTAAAATTCTATCCTTGTTCTGTATGCTGGATATTTTCATTATAATGTGCCTTGGTGTAGATCGGTTGTAGTTTGTACAGTTAGTGTCTTATAAGCCTCTTCTATTTGATTTTCCAATTCATTATTCATGTTTGGAAAATTTTCTGATATTATTTCATTAAAGAGATGTACATTCTTTTGGTTTGAAATTCTGTACCTTCTTCTAACCTGATAAATCTTAGATTTAGTCTTTTGATGCTATCCCATAATTCTTGTATGTTTTGTTCATGATTTCTTACCATCTTCACTGTGTGGTCAACTTTATTCTCAAGATTGTATATCTTGTCTTCATTATCCGAGGTTCTGTCTTCCAAGTGATCTAATCTGCTGGTGATGCTTTCTATCGAGTCTTTTATTTGGTTTGTTGTTGCCTTCATTCAAGAATTTCTGACCTTTTTTTTTTCACAATATCTAGCTCTTTTGCTACCTGTATTTGCTCCCTTATCACTTTGTTGAAGTGATCAATTGTTGCCTTTATTTGCTCTCTTATTTCTTTTTGGATTGATCAGTTTTTGCCTGTATTTGCTCGCTTAAGTCATTCTTTAATTTGTAGATCATTTTAGTTACGTGCATTCTGAATTCATTCTCTGATATTTCATCAACCGTACTGTCAATAGATTCTATTATTGTAGTCTCTAGGTTTATTTGGGGCACTTTCTTCCCTCGGTTTTTCATGTTGATTATGTATCTTCCTTTCTTGCATTGCCGATCTGAAGTAATGCTGTTTCTTTCCTATAATCTTCTGACACTACAGATTACCTGTATCTCACCTTGGAGTTCACTTCCAGTCCCCAGCAGGTGTCCCCAGATGGACACTACTGCCACTAAAGATGGTGGTGGTGGTAGTGGAGGTAACTCAAGATGGCAATGGGAGTGGCTTTGGCTGGGCTCCCGTGGTGGTTCCTGAAGGTAGTTCTGGATCTTCGCCTGTGCTCCTGCTGCCCTTATATTTTCAAATGCATACCAAATCATAATTTTTCATTTTGTACACCTATCAGAAAGTCAGTGGCTTTCCACATTTTCACTGTTCATTCAACACCTGCTATATGTTGTTATTGTTTTCTAACATTTCATTTCTTTCTCCTTTGAACACAAGATGTTGACTTTTAAAATTAAATTTACCAACCTATTTTACTTATATCAAGTGTTACCTGATTTCATTTTCCTCTCATTCTTAGTTATTTTTCTTCTTGATAAACTTTATCATTCATTATTCCTTTAATAGAGATGCTTGGGAGGTAAACTCTTTTTGTGTGTCTGAATATGTTCTTCTTTTACTTGCCGTTGAATAATATTAGGTTGGATGTAAAATTTAAGATTGGAAATTATTTTTTCTCAACACATTGAAAATCATTTTCTTTGCCTTCTGGCATCTGTTTTTTTCTGATGAAAAGTCTGTTGATAATTTGATGGTTATTTATTTGTAGGTATAATCTGTCTTTCCCCTCTAGTGACTTTTAAGATGACCCCTACTCTCCCTCTCCTATATCCTTGATGCCATCTAGTTTCAGAAAGATGGATTAAGTTTTCTTTTGTTTAAATTTTCCTGTTCTATATTTCTTCTGTTCTTTTAATTTAAAGACTCATGTCTTACACTTTATAAACATTTCCTAGTTTTTATTTTTTTAAATATTGCTTTTTGTCCTACTCCCTCTGTTTTCTTCTGGATCTGCCATTGGATTCTTTTTAGAACTTTTTGCCACTCCATCATGACTCCTAGCTTCTCTCATTTTTAGTTTATTCATCCATTTCTTCCAATTCACTGGTTTACTTTTTTTGCATAGAGTTTATCGTGTATTTTATCTAATAAATATTTAGATGTTTTACTGAGCAACTTTTTATTTCTGGATTTTCTATTTTTTAAATATGTACTTCTTTTTGATTTAATATCTCAACTTTTCTGATAAATACGTTTTGTTCAATTTGTGAATAGTATTCCTTCATTTATCTCTTTGAGCATCTGAAACAAAACAATGATAATTTAATTTATAAAATAAGTGTCTTTTGAAATTAATATAATTCTACTTTAGTAAATGTATGTCTGCACACCAACACATATATCAAAAAACACTAATGTTTGTGAGGTTCACCTAAACAGCTGAGATTTTGTCTCTAGCTTCAAGCCAGACAGATATGAGTCTGTATGGTAAGTTTTGTTGATTATTTCATTCCTGTGCTATATTGGCTGCTATATGTTTTGAATATCCTTCTCTCTTGAGGTATCACATGTGACTCATGGCAGGAATTTCAGGCGCAGTTTCTTAATGACAGAAAGAATTGCAACAGCAAGGAAGAAAGGAAATTTGAGAAAGAAGCACCACATTGATGCCAACTAATCCACTAAGGGGCTGGGCTCTAGAATTTAAAGTTTAATAACCCTTAAAGAGGAATACCTTGCATTGGGTGTTGGCATTTTTTTTTTTTTCAAAAAAGAAAGTATTGCACAGAACCATGAAATGTTAGAATCAAAAGAGATCACATATCCCATTAATCAAGCCCTCAGGGTTTAGAAAAGCAGGAAAACAGTTCACTTGCCATGATATTTTGGCTATTCAGACCCAAGCATGTGATTCCTGTCCCCTGGTCCCTAATCTAGTACTCTTTCCATGTATTGGAGTTTCCTTTAATTCCCAGAAGACATCAGGTTCCATAGCACTTTTTTTTTTTAATAAAGATTCTGACGTATGCCAGAAGAAATGTTCAAATATGTCAACTTCTGCTCATCTTCACTTAGCCAGATTTTTTACTAACTATTTCACTTCAAGGAAACACGATAAGTACTTTTCTTCAGCATATAAACCAGCAAGATCTTCCTAAAAACAGTTGTTTGGTTTTATATACTCTAATTTACAAAGTGATTTTTGGTACTCTTTTGTTTTCTATCTTAGTGCTATTCTCAAAATAGTTTTAAGAATAACATGTTTGTTTTCTAAAAATGTTGAGCGCATGTAGGAAGCAGCCTTCAATTTATTTTCTAAATACTTTGTTATCTCTCTAATGAAGATCAATTTCTAACTAGTTAATACCTTAAAATATGGACAATCCCTCCTTGTACTAATCTTCTATGCTGTTATAACAAAATTATCCAAGATTAATTTAATATTTAAGTAATAAAAAATGCAAAGTCTCTCTGTGTATATTCTATATACACCATTCATTTCAGCAATATCTATTTGAACACATGTTTTTACTTTTGAAAACTTCAGAATTCATCCAGTGTCTATTGTGAATATGATTGTAAATTATTATATATATTGATAATCTATTGAGTTACAAAAACATTGAGTGCATGTGAATTCTATATTTATATATTTCCTCTTACTTATTTCTCACAGTAAGGTAAGCTATATTATTGCCATGTTATTCCCATGCCATCATTCCTCGGTTTCCTATATAGGATTTATGGACAGTTACAGACTTTTCCAAAGGAGAACATTAACTAATACAGAGGTGAGATAAACCCACATCCATGACCTATGTCTGATGCAAGTGTTTAGTTTCTTTACCCTATCCGTGTTTCTAGTCTTTTCCTCTACTTTGAAGCTCTTTTAATTCTAACTGTTCTCATATTTTTCCAAATTTCCACTTTTTCATTATCTTAATCTTCCTAATCTCTTAACTTATTATTTATTTTCCTCATTACCTCCACAAATTGTGACTACATTCAAGAGCATTATGCAGTAACAAAGGCTTGAAAATCAAAAGTAATGAGTATTGAACTTTGGGATTAAACTCTGCTGTTTACATTGCTTGGCATCCTTAAATAGCTGATAGATTGATCCCTTTCTTCAAATTTCTATCCAAATGCTACTTCCTAAGAAAGGATTTCTTTTCTTTCCCCTCATTTTATTTTATTAATAAATACAATAAACTTCACCATTTTGAAGTGTGAATTTGAGATGTTTTAGTATATTCAAAAGCCTGAGCAGTCATCACTACTATCCACTAATAGGACACTTTCATTCTTCCAAAAAGTATCCCTGAATCCATGGAACCAGGCACTGCTCATTGTCCTCTCCTCTCAGCCTGGTAACCACTAATCTACTTTCTGTCTGTGAATTTATCTATTCTGGATCTTTCATAAAAGTAGAATCATACAACATACAGACTTTTATGTCTGGCTTTTTTCACTTGGCATCATGTTTTCAAAAGTTAATACATGTAGCACGTATCTGTACTTTATTCTTTGTAATATCTGAACAATTTTCCATCTGATTATACTACTTTTGTGTATCTCTTCATTAGCCAATGAATACTTAGATTGTATCCACTTTTTAGTTGCTATGAAAAATTCTCTTTGAAATATTTCTGTTAAAGTTTTTGGGTAAATATATTTTTAACTCTCATGTGTAGACAGGAATGGAATAGCGAGGTCATGTGATAAATCTATGCTTACCTTTTTGAAGAATTTCCTGTTTTTATAGTTACAATGGCAGTATATTAAGTTACAAATTTCTCTGCATCTCTGCCAACACTTACTTTTATGATAGCTATTGTAGTAGATCTGAAGTGGTATCTCATGTGGTTTTTGTCGCATTTCAATAATGACAAATGACATTGAGAATCTTTTCATATGCTCTGTACCTTTTATATCTTCTTTGAAGAAATGTTTATTTAAACCTCTAGCCATGTTTTCCACTGAATTATTTGTATTTTCATTGTTGAGGTTTAAGAATTCTGTGTATGTTCTGGATCTAGACCTTTATTGAATTCATGATTTGAAAATGTGTTCTACTATTCTAAAGGTTATCTTTACGGTTTCTTGAAAGTGTCCTTTGATGCACAAACATTTTAACTTTTAGAGAGTCTAATTAATCTGTTTTCTTGTAGTTTACTTTGCTCTACAGGTCATGTTTAAGAAACTTTTGCCTACTCTAGGATCACAAAGATTTATACTTATATCTTCTTCTAAGAGTTTTATATGTTTTTCTCTTACATTTATATGTTTTATCCATCTTGAATTAATATTTGTATATTATTTCCTTGTTGATCCTCTGTCTACTTGTTTTATCCATTACCGAAAATCAAGTACTGAAGTCCTCAACTATTATTTTTGTATGAGGCAGAGTTTAAAAGTGCTGAATAAGTAATCTGGCAGAGGGAATTTCAGAATAGCATAGCACACAGGTAATGGCTTGGGTATTGCTGACTGCTTTTAGCAAGATTTACAGTGAGAACCAGGAACAAAAAAATTGAGCAGAATAACTTGAAAACTTGCAGTTTGGCCAGAAAAGGAGTACACTTAAACTTTATCTCAAGGAGAGTGCTGTTGTTAGAAAGATTTACAATATTAAGGAAACCAAGTACTTTGCATTGGAACAATAGGAAAAGATGACTTGAGAGCATTTCAGGAATCAGCAAGAGACCACTCATGGCAGGATCAAAGGTGTAAAAGTATAAAAATTTCTCATATGATGTTTATTTTCACAGAGAGTCCTTTGGCACCCTGTACACACAGGGCCACTTTAGGAATTGTTGCCCAGGATTCACTTTCTCATGTTCAGCTGTCCAGTACTCAGAGGTCACTGTAGCCATGGTCCACACGGGCTTGGACACTCCTCAAGTCAGTGGCAGGCCTTTATATCATCCATGTGATGCTGGCTTTGCAAGGATGAAGAATTCAAGAGCTGAGGAGTCATGGAGTCTTACACTAAGATTTCAAAGGAAAGCCAGGGAGACCAGACAGGGTGTGGCAAATTATGAGTGTCTGCAAGTAACCCCTGACAGGTCTGTGCATGAAGCTGAAACTGAACTGGAGGCCCCAGAAAGTTAGAGATGTCAAGGATGTGCAATGCCTGCTGAGGGAAGCTATAGGCAGTGAGCAGATTCAGACCAAGAGAAGGCCACAAGGGCAGCAGCTACCATGGCTACAGGAACAGGGATGACAGAACTTTGATTCCTCCTTGCTATACTCTTCTGGAATGGGAAAGTTTATCCTGTGTTATTGTACCTGGAAGTATGTAATTTGTTCTTTAATTTTTTTTTTTTTTAACCAGGGATTGAACTCGGGGACACTTAACAACTGATCCACATTCCCAGCCCTTTTTTGTATTTTATTTAAACAGGGTCTTGCTGGGTTGCTTAGGGTCTCGCTAAATTGCTGAGGCTGGCTTTGAACTCACAATCCTCCAGCCTCTGCCTCCTGAGCCACTAGGATGACAGGCATGTGCCACCACGCCAGCCTGTTTTTTAATGTTTATAGGAACTCATAGCTGAGTTTGTCTTGAGTCTCAGAGGAGTCTTTGAACTTGGACTTTTGGGCAATGCTGGAACTGTTAAGACTTTGGGGACTCTTAGAGATTGAATAAATGCATTTTGCCTTGTGAAATGGATATGAGCCTTTAGGGGACAGGGGTGGAATACAATGATTTAAATCTAGAATGTTCCTGATATGAAAAGCTCAGACCTTGTCCTCGCAGTTGATCTAATACTAAAGACAGTGTTTTGAGAGAAAGGAAAAGGAAGTTTTATTCCTTTGCTAACAAAGTAGAAAGGCAATGGACTCACATCAGGGAGGCTGGCATTCTAACTGCTAGGAGGAACAGAAAGTTTTAAAAAAGGTGCTCCAACAGCTATTTTTTAGGTGTTACCAGTAGATGTAATTAACACTTAACTTTATTCTTAAGACAGCTATTTTCTCATTTCCAGGTCTGGAATTTCTTTCTTCAAGAAGAAGTAAATGGAAGGACAGGTAACTCAACTTAGGACAGGGAGAATGTTAATCATATTTCCTCTGCCATTAGGTAGGGGGAGAGGGAGAAGAGGAAAGAAAAGAAAAAATATCAGTTTAAAAAGAAGCTATCAGTGGTCAAGAAACAAGGTTTATATACAAAGCACAACATGGACCCTTGTTAAATTCCAGTGGCCCTGTGTTGAAGGTTTGATTGTCTGCTGTGAGTGGTAGAATCCTTAGGTGGAAAGGCCTGATGGAAGGACCTTCCACAAAGGGGATGTTAAAACCCTGGCTTCTACCCCTCTTTCTCTGCCTCCTGGCCACCCTGAGGTGAGGTAAGCAGCTTTGTTCCAATGCTTTGTTCCTGACCATGATGCTGTAACCACAGGTCCCAGATAATGAAGCCAAGTGGAATGAAATTCTGAAATGATGAGTCAAAATAAGTCTTTCTTCCTTTAAGGTTGATTGTCTCAGGTAGTTTGTCACAGCAATAGAAAACTAATACAGAGATGAATCCTTTTAAAGTTAAAGCCTAATAAAAGGTAATTAGGTCATAGGGATATTACCTCAAAAATAATTAATGGTGGGCTTACAAAGTGAATTGGTTCTGCTTACAAAGCAAGACCATACCATCACTTAGCTTCTCTACCATGTTTTTATTTGCCTGGGAGCCTCTTGCCAGGACTCTAGTGCCAAGCTATTTGAACTATCCAGCCACCAGAATCATGAGCCAAAGAAACCCCTTTATGTTATAATCTATTCAGCCTTAGATATTTTATTGTAGCACCACAAGATGTACTAGTAAAGATTTTGCATATATGGTGTATCTTTTTCTGTCCTTTTAGTTTCAGCCTACCTGTATTTTTTAATGTAAAATATATGTTGTATAGTGAAATCATGATATTTTATCTATTTTATTAATCTCTGCTTTTGACTGGAATATTTTATCCCTTTACAGTTTATATAAGGAATGACTTATATCTGAAAATTTTCTGCTTTATACATCTTATGCATTTTCTTCCTGGATTGCCCCATTACTGATTTCTTTGGATAAGCAGATATTTTCTAGTGTACATTTAATTTTGGTGTGATTTATTTTACTGTATTATAAATTTTCTTAGTGTTTCCCTGATGTCTATAGTTAAAATCATTATTTGCATCAGTCTAGTTTATATTTATATCAACTTAATTTCAATAGTGTACAAAAACTTTGCTCCTATATAGCTCCACTTTTCCCTCTATCCTATGTGCTATCATTTTAATATATATTAAATCTTTATATGTTTATGAAATAATTTCTTTGTGCAATTATCTTTTAAGTAAAATAGAGGAAAAAGAAGTAATCAACAAAAATATACATTTATACTCTTTTATGACTATTTATATATTTAACCTTACTAATAATTTTTATTTCTTCATGAAGATTTATGTAACTAGTATCATTTCAACTAAACCTGAAGGACTAAATTTAATATTTTATTGGATTAGTCTGTGGGACAAATTATTCTTGTTTTTATTTATCTAGGAATGTCTTAATTTCTTCTTCATTATAAAGTATAGTTTTTCTGGATGTAGAATTATTGGTTATTTATTTTTGAGACTATTGGAGAGTTGGAGAGGAGAAGACAGACTACAAGCACATTAAGACATTAGAAAACTCGCTGTTCTTGCTAAAATTCATCTTTTTGTCTTGAATAAATAATCCTTGGGTCACTGTAAGCCTTTTAAAAACTTTCAGGGTTTTAAAGAGTTGATTTCTTGACCATTTTCTCATTCATTATGTTTGTGGAGGAGAGAATTATTAGAGGTTGTTACTCCACCATTTGTACTGACACTTCCAAAAGAACTATTCTTGACTATTTTTAAAAATAAATATTCTCTTACTATATTCTTCTTCTCTGCTCTGTTTTGTTGCTATAGTTCTGTTCTATAATACTATGCAGTTAATCATATACTTGTTCCTTGATCCCTTGCCATTTTATTTCCCTTTTCTACTTAACATGCTTTAACCTGGGCTTATGGCTGACTAGTGCCTACATTTTTCACTCTCTTGCAGCTGGCAAATGTAGGTGACTAGTTTTGGAATGTGAGAGCAATATATTCAATTTCACTGTAACTTTCTCAAGGATACTTGTTTGCCATGGAAACATTTTCTTCCCTCTCAGGGGGTATACATGGTGCTGACAACACAGTTTCACTTGTTTAGTTAAGGACAACTAGACAGTAGGTATAGTACACGAGGGCATGGCAGAGCAACAAGATGGAAGGCAGCTGGGCCTCTGAATAATCTTGTGAAGGAGCTGCTATTCTTCAGTGTTAAATTCTCCTGCATCACATTGTGGCAATAACTGGTAGGCTTCATCATTAATTTACTGTTCACAGGGCACAAGTAGATATGGTCTTAAGGCATTACTTAAGGACATTGAATTTATACCACTGAATCTTACTTTCTGACTGAGGATCTCAAGGTGTCCTCCTCAATTCACTTCTGGTATGACTCCTTCCAGGAAGAGAAGGTAATTGATTCTCCTTAAATCATCCCTCTATGGATGTTTCTTCAGAATTGGGGGCTTACCATGGGTTATGCTGAACTTCCTCTCTTCCAGCTTGCTGCAAACTAGAATATGGATATGCCTAGGAACAATTTTGACCATACATATGAGGACAGTGTCCCAGGGGATACAACAACAATAGGCATAAGGGGATACACTTGATCCCTGAACGATCACATGAATCAGAATCTCTCTATTCTAACTGTGAAACTATTATCTTACATAACACATATGATCCTACATTTTCATGTGCAGGTTGCTGATGCCTTATTTGTATTTAAGTTGCTTTCTGTGTTTTATTGTCTTGCTTTGGAAATTTTGAGGAATGTATCATTTGGAATTAAACCTAAAATATTGTAAGATTAAAAAAAAGAGTTTAAAGTAGATGCAAGGTCATCCTACTCTACTTCTATGAATTCAAGACTATTTCTCTCTGATGTAATTGTGCTTAGAGGAGCCATTAGGAGGAAGATTCTTTCAAATAGTCATCAGGGACCATAAAAGTACAGAGAAAGCAAGGGATATAAAACCCAAAATTTGAAAACTTATCACCTTTGAATAGGGAGGAAAAGGGAAAAGATGTAGAACTATAAAAGTAATGGCACAATCAGTGTTTTGTTACTTGACTTGTTTGACTTTATGCTAAATGTATATTTTATAAATACTTTACTCAATATATAATAGAAATAATTTAAGAAAAAGATGTTTAAAGGAGCTCTTGGTGAGACAAGGACAATTAATGATTCTTGTATTAATTCTGGTAGCTAGAGAGGAGGAAGAGAAGGAGGAGACACTAATATTTATTGAGCATCTATTATGTCCCAAGCATTGTCAAGGTGGGTTTTCAGAAAAATATTTAGTCTGCTTTTCATCACTAGTACAAAATATCTGAGGAAAAAACAACTTAAAGGATAAAAGATTTATTTTGGGTCATGGTTTTAGAATATTTAGTCCATGATTGGCTGGTTGCATTTTGGGGGGGCCTGTTGTGAGGCAGTACATCATATTAGAAGAGTGTGACACAGGAAAGCTACTCACCTCATTTCAACCAGCAAGGGGGAGAGAGAGAGAGAGAAAGAGAGAGAGAGAGAGAGAGACAGAGACAGAGACAGAGACAGAGAGGGAGAGAATGAAAGAGGTGCACTAGGGACCAAATACAACCTTCCAGGGCATGTCCTCAGTGACCTACCTCCTCCAACTAAATCTCATCTCCTACAATTTCCATCCATTCTCAATAAAGCCATCAAACTATTAATCCAGCAATGGATTAATCTACTGATGAGAGAAGAGCCCTAATGATTTAATTACCTCTCCAGAGCCCCACCTCTGAAAACTGCTGCACTGGGGACCAAGCCTTCAAGACATGAGACTTTGGAGGACGTTCCAGATCCACATACCATAGCTGTCATAATAATTCCTTTAAAGTAGAAATTAATAACTTTCATTTAAGATTAGAAAACTGAAGCTTAGTGAGATTGAATGATTTTCTGAGACCATACAGCTAGTAACCCATAAAACTTGTACATAGGTTCATATAGTCATTGAAAACAAAGCCCATGCAAATGGCTGAGGGATATGAGATGCTATTTCCCGGTCCTTTATTGTTGGCTGAACATATCCCTCATTTTGCCATATCAGACCACTTCTGTATAATAGTCCAATGATTTCTACCATAGTGATGACATTGTTATTTGCTTAATATTTTCTTCTTTTAAAACTTGCTTGATTTCATTTAAAAAAGAAACTTTGTATGAGAGGTGAAAAATGGAGAACCAATATCATAAAAGATAATATTATCATTAAAATTGTAAATAAATTGTATCTTGGTACTATTGTTTGCTGAAACCCTGAACCTGAGACTTGTTTGCTATTGATTGTAAAGGGGAGATCAGCAAGTACATGTTAAGGGTATGTTAAAGGCATGCTGGTACCAGACTGAGCCATAACCAGATGCACTGAGACAAAATTGAAGAGAGAACTGAAATCTATTTTATAATCTATTAAGTTATTTCATAGTGTTTAATGCTGTATCTTCATATCAAGTGAAATCTAACATATTTCACATTCTGCTGGCCTAGTCCTTTGGGAAACAGTATTTAAAGGGGCGTGGGTTCAAATTCTTGCCTCCAAAATTTCAGGTTACTGAACTTCTCTTATCTAATATTTTCTCACTTATAAAATAACCATGTACCTCATGGATTGTGGTTAATATTACATTAGATGGTACATGAAAAGACTTCCACAATCATGTTAGTAAATGTTCAGAAAAGATGAACCATTATTATGTCCTCAGCACTTGAATATATTGTTGCTGAAGCTACCTGAACTTGTAATTTTGGTTATAAAATTGTGCACCCATCCCACTCAAGACTGCATTGAGATGCTTGTTACAAAAATAAAATAAAACAAACAAACAAAAAGCTTACTTACCACATAACTGATTGGAAAGAGATCATTGAGGAGATACATTATATCAAGAAATTGGCTAAAGGCTGGGATTGTAACTCAGCGGTAGAGCGCTTGCCTCGCATGTGGGAGGCCCTGGGTTCGATCCTCAGCACCACATACAAGGCAATAAAATAAAGACATTGTGTCCATCTACAATTAAAAAAATATTAAAAAAAAAAAGAAATTGGCTGAGCACTAGCACTGATGTGCAGAGTAATGCTTTTTTATTTTTTTCGTCTCTGCACAAAGGTGTTTAGAACTGAAGAAGTGAGATCTGAAATTCAGCTCATGCTTGGCAAACTAAACCTGGGCCCTAGCATGGGGATGCATCAACCTCAGATTTGCACAAATATGCCGTATCAGCATGACAACAGTCTCCCCTCCCTTGATTATCCATTATTTAGTTATCTATTTTTGGCCTTGAACTGTGAACTGAGTGATGACACAAGAATCATATTAAAAGATCTGAAGAAAAGAAAAAAAGAAGACAGGATTTTGGTGAAACTTTTTTTAGGGGCAGGGCGGGAGGAGCACTAATGTGCCATATACCTTGTAAGAGGCTTGATTGAAGAGGATCAAATCAGAACTCTGCCCAGCTCTGTCCTCATCCAGGTATGTCCTCTCTGGTGTCTGCAGGTGCCCACATCTGCTCTGACAGTCTCACAAACAATGTAAAGTCCAATATTAAAGTCAAAGTTTGATTCTCCATGGGATTTTGAAGGTGGAACAGAAGGATGGACAGGGACGGGATAAACAAGAGAGGGAAGCACACTAGAGCAGAAACTCAAATTTAGCTGTGTCATACCTGAGTTCTTTTTATTTTGACTAATAAGCAAAATACATTAGTCAAAAAGAAAAGAAATTTCCCCCTTTTGTTAACTTTAAAATAAAGAGACCTCTAACTGACTCTTCTGTGGTTTTAGGCACCATGTTCTTTCTTCTAAGAGGAGTGAGAGGAGGCATTTGATGGGTCAGGCCTTTGCTCAGATCTGACTTTCTATTCTCATCTATTTGGACCATTCCCTCCTGTGAGCTGGGAGAGCAGAGAAGATCCAAACCTCACCAGGAGCTATGGAGTCACACCACTCAGGGCCTCCCTTCCCTTTGCTCACTCAGACACTGTGGGGTCTAGGGCAGACCTCTTAGCCTCCCTTTGTCAGTGGTGTTGATTGAGTTCTCACAGCACATTAGACACTATCATCAGTGCTCGTTATGTATTATTTCACTTAATGAAAAAAACCTTAGTAAGAAAATTATAGGTTTAATGATAAGTCCATTATTGTTCTCACTTTACAAAAGAAAAAAATAAGAATAATTTGCTCTAGGTGAACTACTTGCAGAGCTTTATCTAGAAAGAGAGACCTAACCATTTCCTTGAAGGATGTGTTTGTTCTCAGGTTCTTCTGAGTACACAGACCTCTGCTTCTATGAATTTTAAGTGAACAAATCAAGTGACTTTGTATTTAACAGATTCTCAGTCCTTTATATCCAGAGATTTTAAATACTGTGTGTATCTATGGTATGGGTTCAGCTTACTTTCTGTGGTATTTTCCTTGTATACATTTTAAGGAACTGGAAAATGCTGAGAGGCAGTGAGGCAGCTCCTGGGCTGCTGTACTCAAGCCACTAGGGGCAGTGTAAGCGTGGAAAGCTCAGTTCAGGTCGCAAGGCAGTGGAAACCGTAGGACTGGCTTGCCATCTCTTCCATTCCAGGAACTTGAAGAGAAATCTATTAGGGCTAGTAAAGGAGAGACTTCCTGTCTGTGAATACCTTAGTAGGAGCTGTGAAAGAGGAAATAAACAGAGTAGACTTATCATTAAGGCATCTCTGAATTAGGCCCTTATTTTTAATTGAATGCCTACTATAAGTGAAGATACACTTGCAGATGTGCCCCTGGAATCCCAGTCTGAAAACTCTAAGCTAATCTTGGCTAGGGGTGTGAAGGAACTTCTTATTATTCACTTTTAATAGGTAATATGTGTGATGCTGGCTCCTCGGTTGCAAAATATAGTTGAAAAAATGCTTTTCTTTTTCCTGAGTTTTTTTCTTGTTTGATGGTCTGTGAAACTTGGGGCTTCTCAATCCATGGTGCCTCTGCTGGCTACTTCCACCAAGCAGGAGAGGTGGAAAGTCTGATCAGTGTTGTGTTTGCAAAGATTTTTGGGTAATCTTGTGGTCTGATGCCATTGATGCCTGCTGGAGGTACTGAGACACCAGTCTAATAGTGGTTCTCAATTCTTGCTCTTCCAGTGTTGGGGTTACTTTATCCTACTACAATCCAGAAATAGCAGGGACTCAGCTTACTGGCAGCTTTATCCTTCATGGTCCTCACTACAAGCTCCATTCTTCCTCTTCCCTATCCATAAAGTCTTTTCTTGTGTTAACACCATCATACTAGGATTTCTGAGTCAATAAAGCTATACATACCCACAACACACAGTGTCTGGAGTTGATCCTTTCAAAGACTTTGGACAAAAACCTTGTCTTCCTTTTGTTACACCTAGTAGAGGAGTGTGAGTGTGATGGGATCTCTGTAAATTGGAGCACAGTATCCTTCCTAGCTACTTCTATTGCCTTGATCACAAATGGAGAAAGGGAAGGAAAACTGAGGACTAGATCAAAAGTCCCTGCCTCTACAAATGCAGGGCCATGTGCCTCTACCATCATAACTCCTAAAAATGATCCCCATGCCTCCTCTGTGGAGCTCATTTGTCAGATCTCATCCTTGTCTCCTCTATTCCCAAGACTCGCCCATGTTTTGAACCTGTTACCAATGTGTAACTCCACCTGTCTGGAGAGCTCATTCTTCCCACTGGTCACTTGATTACATGTGTCTAATGGTTCCACCTACATGGATGCTGGTTTCAACTGAAATAACCGAGGGAAGCTGACTTTTGTTAAGTGCCCAGGATCATTTTCCAGAACTACTCCAAGGGACTGGTCTTGTGAGGACTCTTTGTCTTGAGCTCAGTATTTGATGGCTATCTCCATTTCTCACAGAGTAGGACATATAGGAGGACTTGACAGTAGAAACTTTAAAAGGGGATGTGTGTGTGTGTGTGTGTGTGTGAGAGAGAGAGAGAGAGAGATTGATTCATGAGATTGGTGCCTGGAAACTCTGGTGTAATTGTAGAGAAGATGGATGATAAAAACACTTCTGGGGGCTGGGATTGTAGCTCAGCGGTAGAGCGCTTGCCTCGCATGCGTGAGGCCCTGGGTTCGATCCTCAGCACCACATACAAGGCAATAAAATAAAGACATTGTGTCCATCTACAATTAAAAAATATTTAAAAAAAAAAACAAAAACAAAACACTTCTGAAAGATGATCCTGAGAGGAATTTGGGAAAAGTATTGACTATATGCTTAGATGTTAAAGAGTTTTGACTGTGTATTCAGACAAATGAGATTTTGAATCTCAGTTCTAACACTGATGATCTGACTTTAAATAAACTAATCTTTGTAGGCTGTGGTTTTCTCACTTATAGACTGAAGACAGAAAAGAGTCTATCTCTCAAGGTTGGTATATGAACTAAATAAGACAACATACATACAGCAATCCATGCCTGGCTCTGGTGAGGCCTTCTCATTATTGTCAAGGCCACATTCTGAAGCTATTGACAGGTTGTTGATGAATGTATGAACCGTAAATTCTGAGCAGCGACATTTGATATCGCAAGTCATATCCAAAAATGTTAGAGAGATTTTCAAGATTTCATTGTAAACTAATTAGAAAGCCTTAGATTGAATTCTCATTGACCATCTTTGGAAACACAATGAAAGACAATACCTTAATGGAGAGGGGTAAGAAATAAAATATAAATATTGCTCATAGGTTTATTTTTGTTTCTATTTGCACCTTTTTGCGAGAGAGTAGGACTCAACCTAATCCCAAGTAACTTGGAAGATTTTGGCTTTGTTCTGCGTTTGAGGCAGGAAAAGGGACTTGAGTCCCTTTATCATCCCCCTCTGCTACTGCCCTGGTAACATTTTGTGGGTTGACAGTAGGAAGCAGAAAGCAGGGGAGGAAGAGAAATGACAGCGGATGGAGGTGTATCAGAGGGCAGTGAAGGATGACAAGGGAGACGTGGAAAGGGACTGGAAATTCAGTTACTGAATGGTGAGTGGAGAAGTCCCAGTCCAATTCTGCACTCTTCCTGCCCCTGCTCACGGGAGAGGCCATATGCTAATGTGCCCAGTCAAGCATCTGTTAATGCCTTAACATTTCTCAGTAGCCTCCTTGCATTCTGGCACAGTCTTTGCCTCAGGCATGCAAATTTACATTTTCCCTTGACACTCTTTTAATATGCACTTGTACAAGTAGCTTTCTAAATTTGCCTGAAATATAATGTTTGCAAGGCATTTTGGGAGACTTATGAAGAACTGGATTGGAGTTAACCTTAATTATTATTTTATTCGTTTCCTTCTTTTTTTCTTCCTCAAACTTAATTTCTAAGGAAACTGTTAAATTGCTCATAATTCTAGAAATTAAAAATTATAAAACAAAAATAACTGTAACCTAGAGACCATCTACTTACTGGCAGAAAGATGAATGAGATGGTTCTTTCTAAGTTAATTAAAAACATTTGTAATCACTGCAAGTACTATGTAGAACTCTGAGATGCATAAGTGTATGTAATATCTCAGACCCCTCTTCACTTTTATAGGATCTGAGAAGGGCTTTCTTTCTTGGAGGTGAAGTCAAACTCTTTATCCTGATTAGATTAACATCACTGCAAATTTTCCTTTGGTTCCTTCTATTCACTAATTGCTAGTCAGTTCTACACTTTCAAAGGACCTGATTACACAATTTACTCAATTAAATTCACAGTAATTTAAAAGAGCATTAGGATCTCAGATCCTTAACAAGGTGAAACAGATTTAAGTTGGGCTGACCTTGAGAACAAATGTTTAAAGCAGGACGAGGTCTGGATGGGAAGTCAAAGTAGCTGAGGTAGCTGAGCCCTTTGAGGCGCTGGAGTAGAGATTGGCCTTACTAACTGCTTCAGAGATGGATGGGAGCCTGGGATCAAAGCTGAAATTCCAATTGAAATGTTTCTATGTTCCACATTCATTATGTCCCTTGCTTGTCTGTTTCTGTCACCTATTCCTCTGGCCCTCTTAAACTTACTTCCTTATTTCTCTGTTAGTGTGTCTGATGGAAAAAATAGTTGCCAAGTATGTTCATCTTAACCAGATACAGTTGGCTGCTCATTGCACAGACTTGAAGTTAAAGAAAATTCTGGGATTGCGTTTCCCTTCTGTCACCACTTCCTAGTTTTGTAGTTTTAGGTAAGTTACTCTAACTGAATAAATACCAAATATTTCATTAGTAAAGAGAATACAGTAATAATTGTGCCTACCTAATAGTGTTATTATTGCATATTAAGGCATCTGAGAAAAATTCAAAGTGGGCTTTAGAACATGGTGTTGGTAGACTGATGAGTTAATAAGTCACATGTATGAGGGTTGGTTATGGTAAAAGTAGAGAACAGGAATTTTTAGGGATACCAATTAGTCAGGTAGAGGGAAAGATGAGTTGGATGAAGGGGTAGAGAGGAAGCCATGTTCTTTGTCACCTAGTCCCTTGGTTTGATATTGGGTTTTATGGATAGGGAGGATGGAAACAGAAGTCAAGCACTGCTATTTGAAGATTCACATATCTTGCATTCTCTTTCTTCTTTATGCTCTACCATCTTTAGGACTTGGTTCTGAAAGTAGCAAGAGACAGCACCCTCTGGATGTTCACATGGTGAACACTGGCCCCGGGTAGCTTTATGGCTTCATTTCCCCTCAGTGTGGTTAAATTCTACCTTTAGAATTCAGGCTTTTTTTTTAACTCTTGGCCCTACCTCCCTTTTCTTAGAACTTTAGAACACCTGTAATTTTTCTGCCCCTTTAAGATGTAAATCATTTAACATTTTTCAGCCTATTCTACAACCCAGGGCTATCTTTCTCAAGGATCTGGGTACCATCTCTTCGAAATATAATTGTCAAGGAGGAAAGCTTCTCTCTCTCTCTCTCTTTGGTTCGGCGGGAGCAGAAACTTAGCTTTGGTGAACACTTTGCTGCAAATGGTAAAATTACCTCTTGTCCTGAAGATAAACAAAGGTTTACTTTTCATTTGGGTGTTTTCCAGCTAGCAAACATAGATGGTGTGTATTCTCCCTCTACTGCGGCTTCTTGGAAAAACCCTTTTGTCCTTTGTTTCAGTGGAGTTCAGTTCAGACTTAGTTCTGGTCCCTCCCCGCACTGCATTAGCTTTGAATAAAGATTTCCTTCCTTGTTGAATTTTGTCCTGTGCATTTTTCGCTTTGACAGTATCTTCTGCTGTACCTTCAGCGTGATTTGAGCTTAGAATTCAGTTATGAGGAAATAGGAAATAACCTGTGGAAATCCAAGATTGGGGGAAAATGCCATTTTGTCTACTATTGTTGGTGTATCTTTATTTCTTTCAAAAACTTGTGAGAGTATAAGGCTACAAAAATATGAATGAAATAATGCATATAAAGTGCTTACCAATGGAACAGATTAAGCCCTTAAGTGACAATTACTATTATTATGTATTCATAAATATACTAATATTGATTTGGAGTCTGCCATGTGCCAGACAATGTTCTAGGCACTGAGGATACAGCAGTGAAAAACAATAATAAAACAAAGCCCTGCTCTCATGAATCTTATGAATGAAAAAAAAAAAAGAATTTCAGATAACAACATTCATAGTAGAAGAAGTAGAGACAGAGAGGTTGGAGAGAAGTTATAAATTCATAATATTTGAGAAAAGGCTGTGTGTGTGTGGTGGAGGAGGATGTGTGGACAAGGAGGTATAGTATTTCAACATTGATAATACAGCACTTTTCTTTGTTCTAATTTTGTATTTTTTTAAAAATGAGCATTATAATCAATTTTTTTCAGTATTCTGATAGTTCAGTTACAATTTAAACCCCAGTGTTTTGGACTTGCACCAAGAAAGAATGTGGGGCTTCTGGATGGCCTGGACAAATCACAGCATCCCCTATGGCTACCATAAGTGGCTTTATTTTACCTGGTCTACATCTCTTGATGTGACATCAGGGTTAATAAGGCTTTGTTTTATTATTGTTTTTCACTGCTGTATCCCCAGTGCCTAGAACATTGTCTGGCACATGGAAGACTCTAAATCAATATTAGTATATGTATGAATACATAGTGTTTTCCAGCTAGCAATTACTAGCTGTACATTTAGTACTCTCATTCTGTAGCCTCCAGTTACCTCTGTTCTCTTACAACTTTCTCTTGAAACATGATATTTCAATTTACTTTTTGAGCAGCATTTCCATTGTTGGCTTCCCTTGGCAAAGCCAGATCAGAGATCAGATGCTTAGACTCAGGACTTCTGATGGATCGGTGCCCATACTATAGCAGTTAAAAAATATTTTCAATTACACTCCCACTTTTAAGCACATACCAGTGCAGCTCATTGTTAAAGCCCAGCACAGTATATGAGTGCATTTATACCCACACTCATTTTTGACCGTATCCTTGCCCATTTTTCTCTACAACTTGGGAAAACAACTACTGAGCACAGCTCTCCTCTGCATTCCTGCCTGCCATTTTGTTTTTGTGCCTGTTCTGCTTTTCTGTGAATCTTACTGGTTGGTTCATTTGTTAATGTGAGGGCCAGGAGTTACTTATCTTTGCTTTATAGAAGCTGGTTGGTTGTTCTGCATGAAGAGACACCTAATGAATGTGCCAATTAAGAAACAGAGCCACAACTTACTTCTCTCCCTATAGAGATGAAGTGGAATTTTAAAGAAATTTTTGAAAGGTCTTTAATACACTTATCTGGTGTGTCATTTGATTTGGCAAGACTCTTTTTAATCTTTAAATCTGAAATATTCCCCAGCTGGGGATAGACTACTTTCAGTAATAGCTTCCCTGGGTTACTTAGTTTTTCCCTAAGTCCAAATTGACTCCGAGGTAGTTTCTGATTCTGTGGGTTTTCCTCAGCCATAAATTAATTAAGAGCATGAGGAGTGTAAAATTGAGGATGACAGGGTGATATAGTATTTCCACAGTCAGTTCACAAAACAGATTATGATGACAGAGGATCCAAACCTCTTTCATAGTTTTCCAACAATCAATCTCTCTCTCTCTCTTTAGAGAGATTGATTATTGGAATATATCTATATCTATAAATAGATATAGATATATAGATATAGATATATATAGAGAGATATAGATATATATAGAGAAAAAATATATATAGATATATATATAGAGAGAATATATATATATTAGAGAGAGTGTATATGTAGAGAGAGAGTATATATGTATACATATATGTGTACTTTCTATTAAATTATTTATTTGAAAATTAAATTGTATTAATGAATACAAAATTAATATTTGTTGAAAGCACTTATTGCATATATCATGAAAACATAGAAAGCTTTTTTGTTGTCATAATGGATAGGAGATATTTTTTTTCTTTCTTTTTTTGTTATTTTGTTTCTTTTTTTTGATACTTTTTTCTTTCTTTTTTTTGCTGGATTGAACCCAGGGCTTTGTGCATGCAAGGCAAGCACTCTACTAACTGAACTACATCCCCAGCCCTTGACAGGTCATCTTATTTTGCATATTTCTATTCTCTTAAAGTCATTTACTTTTTTGTCAGTTTATTAAGGCATAATTTATATACAATTTAAACTCAAATTGTATATATTCAAGACATATAATGTGATGTTTTGATACATGAATACATTGTGAAATAATTACTGCAATCAAGCTAATTAAAATATCTATCACCTCATATAGTTACTCCCCTTTTAGTGGTGAGAAGGCTTAATATCTATCTACTCTATTAGCAAATTTCAAGTAAAAAAAGTCAGGCACAGAAAGGCAAATCCTGCACTATTTCACTTATATGTGGAATCTAAAAAAGTCAAACTCATAGAAATAGAGAGTAGAGTGGTTGTTACCAGGGGCTAGGGCTAGGGGAATTGGTCACAGGATGTACACATTCAACTATGAGATGAATAAGTTCTGGAAACTAAAGTACTGTGTGCTGACTATAGTCAATAATATTTTATGTGCTTAAAAACTGTAATTTAATTTTAAGCACTTGAAATTTGGTCCAGGCAACCTTTATTATAGCTTTAGGGTCAGCTATAAACACATGTATGAAGTCTCTGGTGGGGGTCCTGTTAATGTCAATTAGTTATGTTCTGATAAAAAAATGAACAAAATCATATATTTTAAGGACCAATTATTTTAAATGGCAGTTTATACTTACTAGTACACTGATACACTAGAGAATTAGCATTTGGAGACTGTCTGAATAAACAAGGTCTTGGTGCTATCGTCAGGTAAGTAATGAATTTTGCTTCAAGTCCAGATGGAATCAATGCTGTATTTTTAGATTTGCTTTTTTACTATAAACTATTTGTGAGAATTAAAAATATTTAGATACATATATATGAATACATTCATATTGTGTATTATTTTTTAAAGGCAGAATGCCTGTCAAAGAGACAGTTAAAATTTTATAGTATGATTTTTATTAGCATATCCCCAAGAGATCGTTGGCTACTAGTTGACAAAATCCACTTTATCTTCGTTCTGCACACTCAGCAAAGCTACATTTCCCTGCTTCTGTTGCAGTTTTCCAATCTTCCTTTGGTGGACTCTTTTGGAGAGGCCAGTCAGTGTGACTATGTGACAAATACTACCCAATGAAATGTGAGTGGAAGTGACATGTTCTACTCCCAGACTAACTGTTAAATACTTCCCAGGGGTGGTTAATCTATTATATTCTTTCCCCTTCAGGATTCAGGTAGACAAATTTAGTGATCTTACAAATTAGGACTTGAAGATAGTACAGACACATAAAACAAAGAATCCAAGTCTCTGAATCACTTACTGGAGATAAAAGATAATCAGAATATGGTTATCCACCTATCAAATGAAGAAATGTTGGTACAGAAAGTTGAATGACATAACAAACATAAAAGTCTACAAGGTCCTAAGGAACTAAAGTGTATTAAATATATTATTTCAGATAATCCTACAAATCAGGAAGAAGATACCAAAAATTCTAATTTAATTAAGAATATAAGAAAATTATTGGAGGTGGTTTGAATACCCAGAAAAGGAAAATCTTTTGTCAGGACATGGCCTCCTTGACTTGCAGATTATCTACTGAGGGATGATAATATCTGTGGTTTTATATGCAGGCAGAGAGATTTTGGATATGAGAAACCCACTTTTTGTTATATTCAGACCTTTTATCACCAAGATATATATTAACCTTCAGCGAAAACTTAGGAAAAAATATACTTTTAACCAAGAATATTTATACATATCTGTATGGTTTGGGTTTGGAATGTTCCCCAGAGACTCATATAATGGGGGCTGGTGGCCAGTGTAGCGATGTTCAGCAGTGGGCTTTGGGGAAGCGACTGGGTCATAAGGGCTTTGATCTTATCTTGAATTGATCTGTCAATCGATTTATAATTGAATGAAATAATGGGAGGTGTTAAAGACTGTGGGAGGTTGGGCCTAGTTGGGAGGTAAATCCCTGGGATATACTCTAGAAGGGTGTATTTTGTTCCTGGATTATTCTTATCTCTCTGCTTCCCAACCATCATGAGGTGAGCAGTTTTACTCTACCACATATCTCTGCCGTGATGTTCTGCTTTACTTCAAGTACACAGTAATAGGGACAAGTAAATATGAACCAAAACCTCTGAACCCAAAATAATTCTTTCTTCTTTCAATTTGATTTTCTCAGGCTTATTGTCACAATGACAAAAAGCTGACTAACAAAGAACACCAGTACTAAGAAGTGGGGTCATTGCTGTGACTATACCTGGTTTGTGGGAGGAATTTTAAAAGGTTTGGAGGTACATGCTAGAGAAGCATTAGAACATTGTAAGCAGAGCTTAATAGAGATTCTGGTGTGACCTTGGAAGACCAGAATGCTAATAGGAATGCAAACAATAAGGACTGCATTACTATTAAAGAAACTCTTAAAGTTTCAGATAGGAACCAGGACTATATTGGGAATTGGACTAGAGGCCATTCATATAGAGGCCATTCGTATTACATTCTGACAAAGAATTTGGCTACATTTTGTCCATACCCTGAGACTTTGTGGGAGATAGAGTTTAAAGATGATGGATTAATTAGTCTGCCAGAGAAAAATTTCTTTTTTCCTGTACTTCCTTTTTTTTTGTTGTTTTTTTTTGTACTGGGGATAGAACTCAGGGGCACTTAACCACTGAGATATATCACCAGTCAGTTTTTTTCTTTCATTTTTAAAATTTTGAGGCAGGATCTTGCTAAGTTGCTGAGAGTCTTGCTAAGTTTCTCAGGATGGCTTCAAATTTGTGATCTTCCTGCCTCAGACTCCCAATTCCCTGGGATCACAGGCATGCACCCCTGGTACCCAGAAGGAAGAGGCAATTTGAAGGAAGTACAGCATTCAGGTAGTGGCATGGGTATTTCTGGTTATTTTTAGCCAATGTTACCGTGAGAATCAAAAGGACAGAGCAAAGCAGAAAGATTTGGAAAACTTGCAATACAGCTAGAAAATAAGCTTGTTTAAAGTTGGGGCATAGAAAGGTGTAGGTGGCTGAAGAGACTAGTGCATTAAGAAGAAGCCACAACTGGCAGAGAAGATGGCGGATTTGAGGAAAGAAGCACCTCACAGTAGCTCCTCGGCCTCAGACTTAACAAAGCAGGAATACGGCTTCTCAGAGAGGTGAGTAACTACAGGAATTCACTGAAACTTC
The DNA here is from genome assembly GCA_004024805.1 of Geosciurus inauris. NCBI lineage: Eukaryota > Metazoa > Chordata > Mammalia > Rodentia > Sciuridae > Geosciurus > Geosciurus inauris. The sequence goes on from PVHX01008870.1 coordinate 76,648, forward strand.
ATGTTGAAATGTTAAAAAATATTTTTATACAGATGCCATAGGTTAAAAACTTGAATGTAAGAAATAATGTGAGAGAAGCACCAGCTTCGGTACCAGCTTGAGCTCCAGCGCAAGAGAGGAGCAGCACAGACAAACACAGCCTGAGCCAGTGGATAAAGAAATACAAAAATAAAGAAAAAATGGCTTGGGGAAACCTGTGGGTTAGAGAAGAAGGTTGATTTCAATGGACCTAGAGTTGGTAGGAAGTGGATTATTGAAAACAAATCTAAAATTAGCTCCCCTGATATGGGAAACTCTCCAGGAATGGAAAATGCTCCTGGGCAGGGAAAGAAGGCTTCATATTCTGAGCACAGGGCAGGAAGAATGCCAGAGTATCTTTGTTCTACATGCCCTGTGGGGAAAGCCCCCAGGGCTATAGCCTCACTGTCCACACACTCCATTGGGAAAACCACCACTAGGCTCCATGTGCACGCCTGACAGAAAAAAGCCCCGATGGTGGCAGCCACCATGCACTGCAAGTGGGACTGGCAGGGAGTCACCACCCACTCTCTCCAGTGACAGGCAGTGGAAACTCCTACAGGTAACTTAAAATAAGAAGAAGAAAAAAAGTTCCCAGAAATCACCTCAACCAGAAAGAATGAAATAGACACAAAGAAAATTATTCCTGGACCATATAGGTTCTGTATTTCAAGGGAGAAAGCCACCTTTATTATTAGGGCATTACTGGCACTATAATGGCCACACAGGAGCTTCTGTGCTGCAGGGCAGATACTCAGTATTTCATAAGCATAGCAGTGACTCTGAAACCTGTAGAGGTTTCATCCCTATGCCCTTAACATGGATTTTACCACAAACCCTAGAAATCCAGACATCCTTCAGAGACCAGCATTTCCCTAGTAATAGGGTTTGTGGACTCTCAAACTCCCGTTCAGAGTTCCAAGGTTCAGCCAAGACTAAACCCCAATTACCAGAATCTCCAGTTTAGAACTCTACACCACCTCCATCTGAAAAACACACAATTTGTTAGCACCCAAGTTGTGATACCCGATCATATACCAGGAGAATGGAAGCTGAGATTACTACGAGGAGCTATGCTTCCTAACCACAAAGGTTGGCAACAACCCTCAACCCAAAAGTTGTTGGAAATTCCAGAACAAATACAAAGAATGAAATTTAATTCCCACAGTTTTCACCAGCTCAGCAGAAAGAAACCCTTCTTTCTCAGCAAAATTTTTTCTTTCTCTCCTTTTATATTTTCACCTCACTTCAGTGTTTTCTTCATACTTCCATTTTTATTCTACCTCTTTATTTTTTTAATTGTAACTATTTAAATTTTTTTCAAGTACCATTTCATTGTATTGAATTGCTTTGTACTTCTTTTCATTATATATATGTGTGTGTGTGTGTGTGTATATATATATATTTGTGCACTCACTGGATAGATTTGAAAAAATATATGTATATTCTTATAATTTTACTTTCACAATAATTTCTTCCTTCTGCATTTGTTTATTATTTAGTCTTGATTTGTCTTGGTTGGAGTTCAAATATATGTGGGTTTGAGTTTATTGATCTTATAGTTGCTGATTTGCTCATACTTTAGTTCCTGCCCTTATTACCTCCCTTACTTCTCTCTTTCTCCCAACTAACAGCCAAATTTTCCTAGTCCTACATCTTCCCTTTATTTCATTATTTTTAATTAATCTTTTATGCCTTCTTCTTTATAGCTGACATCTACTATCTACCTCCTGCCTCTCCTCTGATCACATTTTAAAAATATTTTAAACTTTCTTCCACCTTCCACCTTATTTTCTCTTTACTTAAGAAATCGTAATCCCACTGAATAGAATTACATAGCTTCTGCAACTCATATCCCATTTGTGCTGAGGTTATTATTAATGCAGCAGATGACATAGTGGACACCTGATGTCAAATGTCTGAACCAGTGCACAGTTTCATATTGCTGGTATTGATGTTAAATGCCTACTTCATCATTTCTATATAGGTGACAATTACTATTACAGATGTCAAAGTGGACACTGGATATTTATTTTTATCAGTTACTAATTTTAGTGTGATTTCTGGCTTTTCCTCCAATTAGGAGGGGTTGAAAAATGATTGGGACATTTGAAGATTACAGAGTGAACACTCTGCTGCCAAGAAATTCTCATGACCCAGCCAAATAGGAAATCACCTCCACAGTATCTAATCCCATCTGAGCCTAAACCTAATTTCAATCCATATAATTGGGGAGACAAAATCTCAAAGCAAACCTCAGACCAGGTTCCAAGGAGGAGCTTCAGATGCCTCACCCTTGACATCTACTCTTTTATCAAAAACAGAAAGAAATTCTAGAATAAAAAAGAATTACACATGTAATGACACACATATATAAGAGGAAGAATTCTAATTTTTGATCTTGCTTTAATATGAGTGTTTTGTAATCTAATATTCCTTCCAGGACTCTCTCCACTTGTCCCTTTGAGGTAGAGATCTGTATTTCCCTACCCATGCTCTAAGAAGCAGCAGAGCACAGTAGTTAAGAGAATTGCTCTGGAATCAGATTGCCAACATTAATTTTTTAACTTTATCATTTGGTGGGCTACTCAATCTCTGTATTTCAGTTCCCCTCTCTATAAATACTTGATTGGGTGGTTGTTTTAATACATGTGAACCTCTTAGAATAATATTTGGTTCTAAGCTTTGAGTATGCATCAACTATCATTCATTTTCGAGCCATATATTTTATATTGTTATAGGAAACCATGGGTTCAAATGGAAGTAATGCATCTAAACTCAAAAATATTCATTTTTTTTTCATGCTTACACCCTTAGCTCAAGCATCTTGGAATTGACTTAAGTATACTGATCTAGATAACTCCCTTTGACAATATCACTTTAAAAGAATAGCTGTCTAATAAGAAATCAAAATCCTAACTTCTTTTCAAGAGAGCACCCAAGTTACATAGCAATAGAATCCTTGGATTCTTATCAAAACATAAACGGAAGTCAGAACAATGACAAATGAATTCGTTTAACATTTTATTTAAATTTCTCTTTTAGTTCTTTATTTTCTTGACAATTTATTATCCCTTCTATTAAAACTTTATTATTCCTCCTATTTAAAAACAAAACTACTTTAGACCAGAGACCCTGCGGCTAATTGAGGAGAAAGTAGGTCCAAATCTTCATCACGTGGGATTAGACCCCGAATTCCTTAACAAGACACCTATAGCACAAGAAATAAAAGCAAGAATCAATAAATGGGATGGACTTAAACTAAAAAGATTCTTCTCAGCAAGAGAAACTATCAATGAAGTGAACAGAGAGCCTACATTCTGGGAGCAAATTTTTGCCACACGCACATCAGATAGAGCACTGACCTCCAGGATATATAAAGAGCTCAAAAAACTTAACACCAAAAAAACCAAATAATCCAATCAATAATAAATGGGCTAAGGAGCTGAATAGAAACCTCTCAGAAGATGATGTACAATCAATAAACATATTTTTGAAGAAATGTTCAACGTCTCTAGCCATTAGAGAAATGCAAATCAAAACTACCCTCAGATTTCATCTCACCCCAGTCAGAATGGCAGCTATCCAAAATACCAGCAACAATAAGTGCTGGCGAGGATATGGAGAAAAAGGTACACTTAAACATTGCTGGTGGGATTGCAAATTGGTGCAACCAATCTGGAAAGCAGTATG